>PVKY010000055.1:0-94866 GCA_004027775.1 Bradypus variegatus | reverse complement strand
ACGGTGAGATGTGCAGCTGCCATATTTTCAAAACTTTATTTGCAAACACCTTAAAATTTACATCCCCCAAACCGCCCTTTTCACCGTTGGCTTGGGCCATCACCCAACCTGCCTATTTTAAACTTATATTTAAACTACGAAAACACAGCAGACACCCCCAAAAGTCAGTCTTCTTCAGGCCAACCAACCCTTTTGTGTTTTGCAGTTTTGCAAGACGGGGCTTGGGCTTGACCGCGTCACTAACTTGGGTTTTTTCCCACTAGTTAAATCCAAACCATTAATCAGAAGGGAGACTTTTCTTTTTTGCTTTTGACCTCGTGTTGCTTCGCTCTTCGCATCCGTCACCCTGGGAATTTTACCCTTCTGGGAGAGGACTCCTCCAAGCTTTGAAGTTAGCAGAGAACAGATAACGGGCAGGAGGTGGGCAGGGGCAAGATGTGCTTTTCACAGGGCAACTAAGAGGAGCGTCTGCAGAGCTGTCCACGTGGCTGTGTGACTCCGCAGCCACAGAGACGGGACACCGTTGCTCTATTTTCATGTGTTTGCTTAAAGAACACGGTTTTTACGTTATGGGTCCAAGGACGAATGCAATTTGTCTTAAAAGCATGTTACTCTGAGGCTGACCCTATCCCCTGTCTTTCTTACCCTGAGTGGTTTATAGGCAATTCTTGCCTGCAAAAAAAAAATCTCGGGAAGATTTCAGTAGCCATTTGTTACTCACTTAAAGATCAAGTTCTGCAGGGTAAACTGGGAATGACAATGGAAAAATAAACACCAACTGCTGCAGCGAGTCCTCTGTGTCACCGAAAGGTTGAGCCTGGGCGAAGGGGATGGGGCAGAAGGTTAACGCGTGTTTCAACAATGATTGTCCCACCAAAAAGAAAAAAAATCTGGAGCAAAAAGTCAACCTCTGGGATTTGAACCCGGGGCCTGGGGAGAGTTCAGGGCACAGCCTAGGCTTGACATTGCTGTCTAACGATCTGCAGTGTCTGGTTTCCAGAACGTCATGGCTATCAGCCCCGGGGGCTTACGCGGATTAGCAATGGGCTGAGCTCCCGTCCCTTACTTCAGGGGGCTTCCTTTGCTCATGGGAAGGGCACCGGGCGGGGATGCTCGCCGTGAGGTGCCCGGGCTCTGATGGGGGCGACTGCCTGGGGATCCCCCATCTTGTTCCAGGGAGATCAGACTTCTACGGCAGTTCTCTTAAATCTCTTAAATGCGCATGGGTTTCAGATTACGAGCCCCTCTAGAGGGATTCCATTAGCTTCCTGAGCCGGGCAAATGGTTATTTTCTCCTGACAAGAGCTTTGCCGTGATAAATCTGGGCATTTGGAAAAGGTAGGAGGCCACCACACACACTTAGGGAATAACAGGTCAGACTGAGACTTGACAGTCAGGAAGTGTGGTCCCTCTGGTTTACTCTCTGCATCAAGTGAGCAGAAACAAGCATTAGACACTTTGAAGGAGAGAAGCGAGTCAGGTAAGAAGGCTTCAGGGGAGCTGAGGCTTCCAGGAACCCAGCCTCAGAGAGTGGCGCTTTTAACAACACGCTTGTGTGGGGCCCCAGCCCAGAAACTCTGTCTCCTCATTCCAGGGGGGCGTCCCCTTGGGGAAACCGAGCACCGGGGCTCCCTCCACTTCCCCAGGTGAGCCAAGACAGAGCCGGGGTTATGACTCGTGTTTTGGACCAGAAGTTGTCAACCTCAGAAAATTGCACAGACCACATACAGACTGTAGAGAGGAGGAAGGCCCCCAGGAAACGTTTGTGAAGAAATACATGTAGAGAAGGGGCCAAATACTAGGAATCCCCAGGCCCCTGATGGGCCGTCCTGCCTGTGGTCCCCCAGGGGCCCTATTCACAGGACAAGGCCAAGGTCCACTAATCCTGATGGAAACCTCATCTCGTGACTTCATGCTCAAAGGCGCAAGAAGGGCCCCCGGCAAAGGGCAGAGGGTTGGGTGCTCCCTGGTCAGCCAGAAGGGACAGACCACACAGCTGCAGGTTCCCAGCACCAGAAGCCACCCCATGTGGAGGGAGAGAGGGTTCCATCAGCGCACAGAGAGGAGCCACCTTCATTTTCCGTAACTTCAGCAAAGAGTCCCAACCACTGCAGGCGTGTCTTTTTGACCGCAATGCTTTGGTGTCTGTTTCTTTAGTGAAAGAAGACTAACTTATTCTTATATTATCAAACCATTAATAAGTATTCAAAATCTGAAAAAAATAAATAAAGCAGAACTTTATAAAAGAAATTAAGTCAATGGCTTAATTGATTTAAAATTTTTTTTTATTGTGGTCAAATGTGTATAGCACAAAATTTTCCATTTGATCCATCACCACTATCTATGTCCAAAATTTTTCCTCAGCAGAAATGAAACTGTACCCATTAAGCAATAACTCCCTACTCCCCCTGCCCCCAGCCTCTGGTAACCTCTACTTTCTTTTGCTATGAATTTGTCCAATCTAGATATTTCGTATAAGTGGAATCATATATTTGCCCTTTTGTGCCTGGCTTCTTTCACCTGGCACAATGTTTTCAAGGTTCATCCATGTAGCAGCATGTATCATAACTTTATTCCTTTCTATGGCTGCATAATTTTCCATTGCATGGATGCATCACTTTTTGTTTATCCACTCATCCGTTGATGGACATTCAGGTTGCTTCCACATTTGGCTATTGTGAATAATGCTGAGATGAACATTGGCATACAAGTATCTACTCGAGTCCTTGCTTTCTATTCTTTTGGGTTTATACCTAGGAGTGGGGCTGCTGGGACCCACATGTTTTAAAAATGGGGCATTTCACATATACTCCAGATATCCTGCCTCTCTTGATAAACCCACAGGATCTGACCACACAGACACAGTATCCCATGTGGCAGCGAGAGCTATGGCTGCCACTTTGAGCAAGGTCTGAGCTCAGTTTGCCGCAGGCCTCACTACTCTTTATTGCTTGCCTCCCACCCCCACTAGCTTCACTCGGCCCCATTACCTGCTGGGTTCCTGTAGGCACTTACTTGCATTTGCAATGCTTTAGACAGTTGGAGAAAACCTGCTCTTTGCAACATATTTACAAATGATATTGAGTCAAATCATCCGCTGTTCAAAATGCCTTGCAAAGAGACCGCAGATCAGTCACCGAGGGGGAAGCCGACAGCCGGTCACAGGTTAATAAGCCTTCTGCTGTAGAGAGGACATATAAGTGCACTGGAGAGGGGCCCGAGCCTTCCCCTACCCGTCCCATTCGTCTCTAATTGTTACCAATTGGTGTTCCCTTACCCCGGTGCTTTCTTTGTAATGGAGACGTTGTTCTCATTTCCCATTTAGGGTGACCCTTTATTCCAGCTGCCTGACCGTAGGCATCACTGATTTCTGGGACAGAAGTTTTTGTTCTTTAGGTGTTTAAAATATCCTCATTTGTTTCTTCTCTAAAATAGCCCTGTTTATTTTAAACTGTGCAGGCCCACTGGAACCCTGGAAAGTTACCTTCATGGCATCCCCGTCCCTAAGCAAAGTCACCAGATGCAATTTTTATTTTGTTTATTTATGTATTTCTAAGAAATGACGCGTTAGCAGGGGGATGCTTTGTTGTGACTGGAGTCCGTCCGTGCTGCCTTTTAACTTGGATCATAGATAATCTCCGTAGGGCTGCAAGCTGGTGATTGGTTTAAATCCCATGCCATGCCCTCTGACCTCTGACACGGTGAACATATCATGGGCAAGAGTGAGTTCACTCCCCCAGGGACTGTGCTGAGGTCTGAGCTGAATTAGGTGTCTGAAGCATGACTTCTTCCAGAAAATGTGGCAGAGGGTCTCTGGCAACTTATCGCTTAAACGACCCTCTCTTGCTCACTTTGGTCACTGAGAAAAGGAGCAATGGTGGAAAATGGTAAAGAAGAATGATTTACCTTTTTTCATAGGTGTTTCTTCCCCCCAGGTGCCTGGCTTGCAAATACAAGTGAGACCCTGTGCATGGCTCAGGCAGCACATGGAGCCTTAAAATACCATCTGTCTTGGCAGTTGGGCAACCTGGGTGCCCAGGGAGCGCTTTCCAAAGAATGGGAGCCTTGGTGGCAACACAGCAGGGGGCAGGAACATGAACTAGCAAAACTGAGTAAAATGTGTAATTTTGAAACAAATGAGCAAAGAGAAATGAGCAACCTGGGGCTGCCTTTTCTCTTTATTCCATGCTTTTGTTGGGTGGCTCCCGGGCTCTGCTGGCTGCGGAGCATTGGAAAACTGGCTGTTATGCTTGCAGTGCACACTCTCAGCGCTGGGAACGGGAGGGGTGCCACGGGGGCTGTGAGGAGGCAGGGATGCTGGAGCCGAGGGTTCAGGGTGGGGGGCATAAGCATGACATCCCCCTGAAGCACCCCTTCAAAGGCATCAACCCACGACTCAAACAGAAGAGGAGATCACTGTGGGAAGACTTGGAGCCACGAGTCCTTGGATGACTGGCTACTCATGAGGCTACTTCCTAAGTCCTTGGAAAGCTCATCCTAATCCATAACTGGGAGAAGGGGAGAAACTCCCTGACATGTGTCTGAGAACCCCAGAGATGCAGGAACAGCGGCACCAGGTACCTCTGGAAAGGGATGGAAGTGGGGTGAGCCAGGAGGACTGAACAAAAACAGCCTACTTGAGAGTCACTGAGACTCCCTCCTCCACCCGTGGGGCTGCGTGGCGCCTGCCCTCACCTCGGCAGCCGACGGGCTCACCCTCTGAACAGCTCAGACAGAGGTGTCTGGGCCAGCTGGCGCCCGGCCAGCCGAGGGGCTCTCCTGTGCTGAAAGGGGCGGATACAGAGAGTGTTGCATGCCCGGTGCTAAAGGCTACACCCCACCCCAGGCCCTCACCACCCACTCAGCTCCCAGAATGTTGGCGGGTGGATCTCCACCTCCAGTGGGAGAGGGCGTGGGCCCAGTGTGCAGCGCCCAGAGGTCATCGAGGGCACACCAAAACACGGTGACGTCAGAGGTGCCCCAACAAATGGCCCCTGCAGTGCCCAGGGGGAAGCCCCCAACCACCGAGCCCTTCCCTTCTCCCAGGGCACCCCCTCGGTGGTCAGTGCCTTAAAGACAAGACGACAACCTGGGACACAGGAAAGGGTCTAATGTAAAAAGTCGGGCAAAAACACACGCACAGAAAGGCTAAACAGCTGAACCTCTTACTTTCTTTTCTTAAAAGTTTTTTGGTCTCTGGCTTTTCTGTGATGTCTAATGGATAGCGGGTTTCCCTTTGGGGCGATGAGAAAGTTCCGGAACTAGACAGCGGCGATGACTGTACAACCTTGTGAATGAGAACGTCAGTCCCCGCCCAACACGTCCCACCTGCAGGAAGAAGAATGTGCCGTCACGTTGCAGGGCAGTGTCAGTCTCCAAAGCCTCTTTGGATCAAATCTCAAGACCAAACCCAAGGACCTCGCAGAGCCTCCCCGGGGCCCTCCTTCACTTGATTATGTGGGTTCATTGATTTCCCCTCAAATGCTGATCTTTCAAATCTGACCCGCATCCCGTGTGCAAATTTGGGCATGAAGATGCCTCTGACATCTCACCGGGAGGCCTGGTGGGGGACCGACGGGGCAGCAGAACTCGACTGCTCACGGCTCGTCTCGAGGTGGGCACAGAGGAACCCATGGGGATTCGGCAGACCGGGAACCCCTCCACCCCCAGCACCTCTGCAAAGCTCTTGATTCCTTCTGGCAACTGGCCAGGACCATCCAGAAACGAACAGGGCCCTTGTCTGAGCACCAGTGACGCCAGGCAGACCTCTGCAAAGCCCTGGCTTTCACAGTTTAAAGGAAGTCTAACCCCACAGCCATGGTTCCAATTAAGGGTCGCTGGGTCATGTCATGACATCATCAATAAAACGAGCATAATAAAAAGAAATAACTTAATATGAGGCGTTGTGAGGGCAGCCCGCGATTGGTCATGAAATTGCATTATGTCGGCAATAAAACAGCATTTGATGAGCACGCTGGCCTGACTCGGACGGCCGGGCCCCAGGGCTCGGGCTGCCCCCGGCTCACTGGGAGGCTCCACCCGCGCTCCCCTCCTGCGTCGCCTGCAGCCCGCCAGTGTGGAATCTGATTTGTTCCCTGGTTGGGCTGATTCCGCACTGCTGTGTCTGAGTCAAGGACCTCGTGCACTGAAATCTCCGGCTTCTTCTCGGAAGGTCGCAGGGCGATGAGGTCTGTTTGGCTCATGTGAGGCTGTGCGTCAGGCTTGGGCAGCGGGTCCGCCACTGAGCAGAAGCCCGAAGGGTGTCCCAGGGCTTAGAGTGCAGCGGACGGCAGTGGGGACTTCCACTGGGGTGCGGCAGGGCCACTGTGTCCTTCGGTTCCTGAAGGGGAGCAGAAGTCCCGGCATATCTTTCCATGTCCGTGTCTCTGCACACACGATTTAGAAACCCCACTTTCTAAACTAGGAAGATGTGGGGTACCCTGCCACCGGGTGGGCGCTGCCACTCAGAAGAATGTTGATGATGGGGATGCGTCCAGGGATCTGGGGGTGCAGTCGAGGGTGGCTGCTGTTCGGGGTTGTGCAGCGTTGTGTGCAGGGCTCCGGGCCAAGGGCCACCACGGCTGACACCCAGTCTGGGAGCCCCCTTGCTGCATTGCCGCTGGCTCTGCCCCACTCCCCTGCAAGGGTGCCTCATTGTGATTTGCCCACCCAGAGTGGGGTCTCCACCTGGTTTGCACAAAGGTGCCCTACGGGAGGGATGCACTGCCCTCAGCTGTAGCACCTGCAGGTCTCTGACTGAGCACCTGAGCCCCGACGCTGCACTCTTTGTGGGAGGGGTTGGGTTCCAGGTCTCAGAAGAGACGGCAGGTGACGGGGAGGCCGCCTGCAGCTCGTCACAGGGACGTGTCTGACCAGGACACCTCCTGAAGGAACAGTTTGGAAATCTCTGGAAGGTGTGCACATGCTATGCCCCAGTAATTCCACACCCAGGTGTTGACCCCAACACACCTGCCCAGGAGCCCCAGGATGCCTGTACCAGGCCCCTCAAGGCAGGACTGTTTCAAGGGCCCCGAGCTGTGAACGACACAGGTGTATGAGTTTACGGGCAAAAGCGCAGATAAACCAGCCCTGGAGGTTCTTCCAGGAATGATCCTGAACAGGCGCAGATGGACACAGAAGGAGAACACTGAGTGCGAGCAGCAAATCCCCGAACAATATACACAGCGTGGTTGCGCTTTTATAACGTCCAACACCGGGCAGACCCCTGAGGCTGACGGATGGGCGTCTGCACAGTAAGCGAAGAGGACAGGACACCTCGGAGTCGGGCGCGGAGGGTGACAAGGAGCCGGGGGGGCTGGGGGGGCTGGCAATGCTTGACTTCACTCCCTCAGCCCGATTACATGGCAGTTCACTTCACAGCTATTATTTCAAGGACACAGAGGTTTTACGCTTTATCTGCATATGCATCGTTTCTCACAATAAAAATTGTTCCAAACATTGTGAGAATGAGCCCACAGCTCACCCTTGGGGTCAGCCTGCACCAATTATAAAAGCTTCGACGTCTTTGATTCTGGAAGGAACTGGGTTCAAATTCCAGCCCCAAGACTTCTTAGTTTGGGCAGGCCTCTGGGCTTTTCTGAGTCTCGGGTTTTTGCCCGTAAAATGGGGGTACTAGTGGCACGAGGCAAGGCTGCTGAAAGAGATGTCTGCAGAGGTGACCCGGAGGACTCATGCCCACATAGGGGGAGGGTAATCGAATATAAGATTCATTGCTCTGAATGTTGTGTTACCATCACCACTACCAACTACCAAAACCTTTCCGTCACTGCAAGTGGAAATTCTGTGCAATTTAAGCATTAACCCCCATCCTACACCCCTCCCCTGGTCCCCAGTAACCTGCATTCTATCTCAGACTCTGTGAATTTGCTTATTCGAATTATTTCATACCAGGAACCTTGATTCACAAAACTGACAGTTTCTTCTGGTTGGAACAAATACTTAAGGAGCTAAGCATTTGGAAATCACTCAGCAAATAATCTGTTTCTCTCGTTCATTAGCCTGAGAGGAACTAATAAACACCAGAACTCTTTCTGCCTAAAAGACCCTGCATTTCTCTAGCAGGATCCTTAAGCCCTTTGACCCCTTTGCCCAAAGTTATTTTTCAATATGACTCCCCCAAATTGCTGAACGGTTTAACTCGCATTCCAGCCTTTGAAAGGGAAGGTGATTTTGATGAGCTTTATTTAGAGCTGCGTCCACTGTTTCCAATGAACTAGGCAACTGTGGGAAGCTGTTTTCGAAGGAGGCGCCTCGTGGTCCGTTTCAGCAAGGAATCTGGGAACAGAGAGCTCGGAGGCTCGACTCCCCGGCGAGGCAAATTCCTCGGCCATATGTTGCCCTCACGAGGTGGGGGTTCCCCATCACGGCCCTTTGACAAATGCCCTGTTCATCAACCAGTGAACCCCAGGGGGTGAGATTCACATGGGCTAATTATATCGAAGGCACCATCACCCAAGACCCTTTCTAGTCCCTTTCCTGCCAACACAGCGTAGCAACCAACATGGAAATGCCATTTTGTCTTGGGGGTCCCGCCCCTCGGATGTCAGCCTCTCTCTCCGGGAGGGAGAACAGACGTGTGTGCACAGCGAACAGCCAGCTCCTGCCAGAGGGGAGAGAGGGCCACGTGCACAGTCCCACCGCTCGCTTCACAGAGGACATGTCAAAGGGCAGAGGCTCTGGGGGAACCAAAAGAATAGTGATGGGACCCCGACGACCACCATCAGAAGCTTCCATTCCCCCAGACCGCTCTGGGTCTGCCGCACCTTGAATCCACGGCTCCTGAAGAAAGTCTGTGCACGCGTTTAGAGTGACATCACAGAACAAAGCATCGTCACAAAATTATCTGTGACCACTCTCTCTATCAACAATGTCGAGGAACTGTGTGAAGAAAGGATAACGTGTGGAATTCCTAAGGGCTTAGACCCCAGAGGCCGGCTGCCAGCACTGGGGGATTCCATTGCTCTCCAATGTGGTAATGGCCAAACGCTGGGGCAGCCACTCTGTCACCTCCATCAGTCACCCAGAAGGCTGAAGCATCTCGACACTCGGCCACCGCTGCCCCCTCCCTCCGCCCCATCTGCTGGCTCCATCACTGCACGTCTTCGTCTTCCACAGCTGAAGGGGTCCCGCCGTGTGGCCCTCATGGAATGCTTTATAAATAATCATATTATGGTGAAAGAAAGGTAACAAGGAGACAGATATATATACTATAGCAGTTACAGCATATAACATATATTCAATAAGTTATGGAACAAAACTATTAAAGTCTACTCTTTGGAGATCAAGAGATCCTAAGCAGAGTTTCCCAACTATGAAAACGCAATATAACTTTAGAGAAAGTTTTAAAGGAGACTGGTTCCAGGGCTTGTTGGAGAAATGTCTGACGCTAGGGCTGGGGCAGGGAAAATACAAGATGACTTTGGAGTATTTTGTACTGCCAGAAATTAAGGAAGTATTTAAAAAATTAAAAAGGGGTGAGGGTATGTCAAAAGGACATAGGAGTCAATTCAAAGGAGTTCCCAGTGGCCAAAACTGGAACATTTTTGAGCAACAAAATAAATAATATGAGTATTGGATTATTATCCAGGAATAAAATAAATAACCCTGAGTCCATACTGATGTAAATGAATGATTGAACAAATAAATAAATGGCAGAGAAGGGACAAATCTTCCTTATAGAAGAATTTCAAATAATAAATGTAGAAGGAATGAGGGAACTAAATCATCACCATTTGTAACATTTCCTCTGCGAGATCCGCTGATAAATGCTAAAATTAGTGGGTGAAGCTGTAAGGAGAAGCAAGATAGTTATGGAGCTGCAAAAATGTCTCCCCAAAATATTTATTAATTCCTGGGTGGTTTTGACATAGTTCCACAAGTCCTTTGGTGCCCGCCCTCTGAGCCATGGGTCAGACCCAGTGTCTCACTTCTCCCCCAGTAGAGTATTGAGAGGAAAACATCAGCCTTACTGCGGGGGTCCTGGCAAACACCCCACCCAGGGGACAGAGGTCAGTCGGACGCCACGAAAAGGTCACTTCACCTCTGTGCTCTTCTGCCCCCAAACCTAACCCCTGTCTAATCACAGAAAAACATGAGACTTACCCAACTTGAGGGGCCTTCTGCAGATGACCTGCCCAGCAATGTCCTATGGGGGCAGGGGCAGGAGAGACGTGGGCAGGTCTGGGGCCCCATCACAGACAGAGGGGCCCAGGGGACGTTACAACGGGACCCCGGGGAGAAAGAGGACATCCGTGGGCAGACGGGGAGAGCTGAAAGAGCCTGGCGCTTCGTTACCAGCACCGCAGCAACGCTGGTTTCTGCCTGGACGCACATCGCTGGGTCCTGTGTGATGTTTACGTTGTGGGGAGTGAGTGGAGGGAATTTGGAAGCTTGCTGGATCACCTTTGCGACTCCTTGAGAATCTAAATTTATTTCAAAATAAAAAGTTCTTTAAAGAGTACCTGGTTCCTAAGTTTTCCTTTTTTTCCCCTTGATTATTGCTGTGCTAAAGTCAATTACTCTGATTGAAGACAAGAAATAAATTATTAATTGAAGATAACATGGATTAAACATGCACGAACCCTCGTACACTGCTGGTGGGAGCGTTACTTGGAACAAGCAGTACAGAAAACATGCAGCTACCCCAAGATACAATGACTCCATTCCTGGAGAGGAACCCCGAAACAGGTACAGATATGTCTCCCAAAGGGCATACAGGAGACAGTTCATAGCAAGTTCATTCCTACTAATCCCAAACTGAAAGCAATCCAAACGCCCCTCAGCCTGAGAATAAATAAATAAATTGGGGTACATTCCTACAATGGGGTACTATACCATGGAGCTTCTAAAAGTGAGGCCCAGGGACCCCTAGGAGACCATGAGACATTTTATGAGATCTGAGAGGTCAAA
This sequence comes from Bradypus variegatus, assembly GCA_004027775.1. Classification (NCBI taxonomy): domain Eukaryota; kingdom Metazoa; phylum Chordata; class Mammalia; order Pilosa; family Bradypodidae; genus Bradypus; species Bradypus variegatus. The sequence goes on along the minus strand of PVKY010000055.1, from coordinate 83,937 downwards.
ATGATTTTCCTAATTATACTAAAAGAGATTTGCTTTTTTCAGCCTCAACCCAAGAGTGTAGGGAAGAGTTTTCCAGAGGTGACCCAATGTGTGAAAAGTGAGACATAAAGAGGTATGTAGAAAAGTAAAACGATGCCATCCTCTGCTACATTTTTTGAAAATATAGTTCTTTATGAAACCACGTCCTTTATACTAACATGTGATGAGTTGATTATTGTTGTTTCAAATTAACTGATAAACAAACCCTTAACAATTTTTGTCTTATTTTATAATATGGTAAATCCAGATAGGCATAACAAAACACAGTGTGATACAGGCAATAGCTCTTTGGAGTTCCCAGTAACATTTTTGAAAATAGAGGGGCTGTGAGACCCAGTGTTTGTGAATAGCTGCTGTTCTGCAATGGAAAAGCACAGCCCTTTGCAAGATGGGTCTCCGGGACTCAAGGGTGCGAGGAAGCAGCTGGAAAGAGGAGTGTGCCCTGTCTGGTTCTGTTTAAAGGTCCAAGCCAGGCAGCACCCACGTCCCAGGAGATGGTCGGAGCAGTGGTTTCCTTCATGGGGTAACGCCCCAGCTGGCAGTTGTCACATGGGACAGCTCACTGGGAAACTCTTCCAAATAAGATTTGTGCACTTTATTTGTGTTATGCTTCAGGAAAAAATCCCTCAAAGAAAGGTACAGGAAGCTCCTCTCAATTTTTAAAATAATGACTCCATTGGGCACTTAGCCCCAGGGTCAAGCTCAGGACTAGTCTGGGCCTGGCCCAGTCCTTAGCACCATTGCTTGCAAAATGGAACCACTGGAGGAGAAAACGGTGTGATATCCACAACCCACTCAGCCCAGTGGCTGACTTGTCTCTGTGCCCCCTAAATGCCATGATTATTATTGACCCCTGCTGTGGATTTTAAAGCACTTGTCACCTGTGGTCCCTGCTCCGTGGATGGTTCTGCCAGCACGTCGCTGACGACAGCTGCCAGCCCTGGCAGCTCACAGACGGGCCCAGGAGCCAGGTGCTCACCATCCTCGGCTCCGCTGCACCCAGGAGCACCGAGATGCAGGCCTGCGGGGTCACTGGCTCCCCTGGGTGTGCCCCTGCTGCAACCACAGGATGAAGGCCGAGCCCCCACACCCTGCTTCCTTCCCCTCCATCCTTGCTGGCCTGTGGTGACAAATGAAGATGCTGTCCCTTACCCCGTGCCTTAGTCTCCGGGGGCTGCTGGAAAAATGTACAATTGAGGGGGGCTTAAAAGGACAGAAACCTGCTGTCTCACAGTCCAGGAGGCCCCAAATGGAGGTGTCAGCAGGCTGCCCCCCCCAAAAGCTCCAGGGGAGTCCACTCCCACCTCTCTCCGGCCCCGCTGGCAGCCTGCCAGCCATCCAGCATTCTCTGCCCTGTCACTGCGCTGTGTCCTTGTCCCTGTTTTGGCCTCTGCGTCCAGTTCTCCCTTCCCATCCAGACTCCCGGCTCGTGGCTCCAGTGTGGCCTCATCTGAACGAATCACAACTTCAAAGACCCTATTTCGAATAGGCCTGGGAATTACAACCCAGACTAAGTGTGTCTTTTGGGGGACACACTTCAGCCCATGGCACCCCCCAGGGGAAGGGGCTTCCTGCTACCTGCCACCCCCCAGCCATGCCAGGCCTCGGGGCCCACGTGCTGGTGACCGATCTGCTGGGCCCCGGCTCCAGGACCTGCCACTAAATCACGTGGAATCCATTCGCCGATTGAATGGACGGTGCTCAGAGCTCAGGAAACGCACTGTGGATCCTCTGTCTTATAAATGCTCCCCAGTCCCTGGTGGGCTCACCGCCACCCCATCCCCTCCCAGGGGCAGCTCCCAGGCACCCGCTGGAGGCCCTTCCCTCCAGGAGGCCAAGCTGGCTGATTAGCACAGGGTGGCCATTGCCCATCCCACGGGGGCTCGCAGGGCAGAGGCTGTCACGCAGACGGCAGCCACTCGGCGGCAGGTGGCAATTAGCAGGCCGGGTCCTCCTCGGGGCCCGGCATGCTTCCACGCCGTTGGGCTGGGGCGGGCCACGCACTTGTTTTCTTTTAATCTTGTTTGACAGACGAGCACCCTCCCAGCGACAGGGACCCTGGCCGGCGAGCCCGTGAGCTCATCAGTGTGGCATGCACAGCCTCACTGGGCTCGAGGCACGAAACGGCGGCCTCCGCAGCCCCCGGAAGGGCCTTGGGGGCGTGGGCGAGCAGCCTAATTAGCCACAGTCCCAGTTTATTAAAAATCATAAATATCCTGCTGGGAGGCAGAGTGGGAGCGGGGGCCAGAGGCAGCGTCAGGCTGCCTCGTGAGTGTGCGGGTGCGAGATGCGTGCGGCGTTGTGCACGAGGACGGCTGAGCAGGCAAACCTTACTGCATGGCAGAGATGCTGAGGTGGTCCAGGAGCCGGGCCTGCAGGAAAAGAGATGGGCTTTCTGGGGACAGCAGTGTCATAAGATAACGTCAACACCATCTGCTCGTCCGGTGTTCGCCGGGCTCCCCCCGGACGCTCAGCCCCGTGCTCCAGGCTGGAAGTAAAGAGACGAGTCCGGCGCAGCCCCTCCCCCAGGCACACGCCGTCCACTTGCAGAGACCGATCTGGACACCTACCCGGAAACCGACCCTCCCAGGCACAGTAATGACGTCCTCACAGCGGTCAGCAGGTGTGGGCCCCCGGGAGGCCACTGCCACACGTTGTCCCTTTTAGTCCTGGTGTCACCCTGCATGGCTATGTCTGTGCAGAGCCCTTCGGCTGTCCCTCTCCCGTGGGAGACCGTCCTTGTGTCCCGGAGTGGCCGGCTGACCATGCTCCCCAGTGGGGTTTGAGCAGAAGTGAGGCGTGCGGCACCCCAGCCAAGGTCTCTGTCTCCCCCCCTTTCCCCTTTCACCAGCTGGGGGCATCAAGAAGCAGGTCTCCATCCCACGGGGTGCAGCCTGTGGACCTTATCAGAACAACGCTTTTAGATCTGTAAAATAAAAGCAAACCAGTCATTGAAATACGTACAGACACAGGTAACGACACAGACGCCCCCGTGGGCTGGTAGTGTGTGCGTGTCTTTAGCGCGTTCAGGAACAAGCTCTACAAGCCAGTGGAGTTTTGAGGAATTGCCACGGCTGGAGGGTTGCTAGAGACCTGCGCCAGCTGAGGTGGGACACAAAATATCTGTCATTTCTGCAGGTGGCAAAGCTGCTGCCGGTGCTACTGATACTTCTGCATTCGTGGTGGCAAAGCTCTATTTCAGGGGGAGGTCGTGAGCCACCTGCCCTGGGGTGTCAGAGCCTCAGAGCAGGTGGAGGAGCTGGGTCCCTGAGTCACACCGTGGCTTACCCGCGATTCCAAAGCAGCAAGTGGAGCTGTGGAAAAGCAATTACTAAATTTGCAACCAAACGTTACCAGTTTCCAATTTTAAACTCACCCCTGCAGCTAGCCCTAAAAATAGTGTTCAGGTGCTGAGCTGCATTCCGAATGGGTTCTTGGGTCACTTCTGTTTCTAGGGAGAAGTAGGCATTGTGTTGATATTTCCCAAGGCATACAATACCAGAAAAAGCCCCCAAACACTCCAGCCTGATGAGAATATTTCTCCATAGATGCCGCAGTCTGGAAATCTAATTTTTGCTAGTGTAGTTGAAGATGGCTTGAGTACAATAGGGAGGGAAGGAAGGGTAGAGCATTCCTTTGTAAGGCGTGCCTGCAAGCATTAAATGCTGTACTTGATGAGGTGACGCATTATCTCATTTATCTAGAAGGCTAAAGATGCTGAGCTCCAGCTGGGTTTTCTCAGAAAATCATGTCAACAGATGAGTTAGGATGCAAATAGCAGATATCCCGATTCAAACTGGTTTAAATAATAAAGGGGTTTTAGTGGTGCGTGTAACAGGAAAGTCCAGCAAAGGGGTGGGCTTCAGGCTCCATTTGTCCCAGCTGTTCACTCTGTCAGCAGCGTTTTCTCCCCACGCTGTCAGCTTCACCATCAGGATGACTTCCTTCCTGGTTCAGGCAGCTCTAGGGCTTACCTGCTTTCTGGTTAAGTCCAGAAGGTACAGAGTATCTTCCCCACTGCATCACTCTGAACTAATTTCGGTCCCAAGCCCATTCTTGAATCTATAACAGTGTCCACAAGGATGCAGTGAGTCCGAGGTGTGCAGATGTACATTTAACAACCTGCGCTCTGAGGGGGAAAGCCCTGGTTTGCAGGGTTTGCTGGTTTCCACGCATGGATGCTCTCACCACAACTGCTGCCAGGCCTCCTGCAGGACACGGTGAGCTCACAGCTCGGAACATATGCACCGTCGGCTCTGGGAGCTGGTTCAATTTGACCCCAACACACGATCGGCTGGAGGGAGTGCAAAACTTTTCATGAAAACTGGGACATATTTGAGAGTGAAAGGGGAATGCAATTGACAACTGCAACGGGCAACTGGCATAACCTGGACTTTCCCAGGCAAACTGGACACAGGGCCCCCTCGTCCACAAAGAGCAGGGCCCTTGGAGAACATCTGTCCAACTGCCACTTGTTGTATGAGGAACTGAGACTCCCAAGGCTCTCCCCAACTGGCCCAAGATGTTTGACGACATTATATAACATTATGATTGCAATGCCTTTATCAAGAGCCCCTTGGGGGGAGACGAAATAATAATAGTAATGGTAACAGCACCGACGTCAGATGGCTGCACGGGGGGAGAGGCCCTGCATGTGCTGGATACTGGGGAGAACAAGGCGATACACGCCGTGGCTCTGAGTCTGCTAATAGCTAAATGACCTTGGGGGAAAGTGGGCACTGGCCATACCCAGTGATCCATGACATTGCTCTTACCCTGAGGAACCCTTCAGGGAGGGACGTGGGAGGGATGGCATCTAAGGCTGCACACATGGAAGCACACACGGCCTCCCACAGTGACCTGGTGGGACGAGAACCGGCTCTGGCCGAAGCATCATACCGTCTTTGGCCCGTCACTTCCTCTTGCTGAATTTCAGATTTTTTACTTAAAAGAAAAGTGTCATTTAGATGGCATGTTTTTGCTTTGCCCACATAATGTTTTTCTATTTTTTTTTAGAAATCCATTTGGGGCATGTGCTAATGAGTTTAACATTTTCCCCACTCCCCACCATTCCCTATTGTCTTATGGCCCATGTCACTGGTTTAAATTACATGCTTGGCACAGTGCCAGATTAGCAAATTTTGTATAAATATGTCCCATGTAATATTTGGGACTTAAACAATTACTCTTCTACTAAAAAATTCTTCATGTTTAGCCCAAAATTCAAATTTAGCCAAGCATAATGTATTTTATCTGGCAACCTTACAAAGGCATTTGAGCTTTGAGACCCCTAGACTAGAAGGGCTCTAAGCTACCTTTCAGCTCTAAAAGTTCACAATACTTATATCCATGAATTCATTCAGTATTTAATGGTTGCTGCCTGCACATACAATTTCACCCCCAATTTCACCCCCTGGGAAACACAGTGGAGCCCCTTATCAACACAGGATCTGCATGATTCCACCTCAAAAAAAAAAAAGGTTGCAATCAAAGAAACACAGTTAAGCAATCAAAAGTAATTTCAGAATAGCTCAAATTCTTTCCTTACATTTCTCTAAAGCCCAGAGGGTTCCACACACACTGTCCCTAACAGCTCTCTGAGAAGACCCTTCCTTGCCATCCTTTTCCGTCACACTCACGCAGTACATCAAGCTTTGTACCCTATAATTCTTTCCCAAACTCTCCCAGCTCTCAACCCTGAGTCACTGCTCTCCCCACAGCCTCCTCATTCCTTTATACACTTAGCTGCTTGTCAGCTGAAAGACCTTCCTTTGGGAAGAGGCAGGCAGGAGAAACTGGGCTGGAAATTCCAGCATTCTGTGGTGGCCCTCGGGAACAGGGGAAACTCATCTACACGTCTGTGTTTATAATTTGTGCCCTGCTACCCAAACATAGTGGAAAACAGGTTCCTGCCTGCAACAGAACTTTGCATACAAACAGCACAAGAGATACCCCAGAAAAGAAGCAGAAGGCACAATTCAAGACCGCAGTGTGTTGCCATTCTTAGGCTGAGATGCTAAGTGCTCAGGGAAGATGTCAGGGTGAAGTGAAGGAAGGCAGAGCTACTTCCTTGGAAGATCTGGTGGCAGATGTGATGGCAGCCCAGCTCTCCTCTTCACCGTCACCATCATGACTTCCACCCTGCCCCTGCACCCCGCGGGCTGAGGGCTTCCCAGAGCCCCTGGAGCCTGTGCTGCAGCCTCAAGTGCCCCCCACGGGCAGCACTCAACCAACAGCTGATGAGAGTGAGGGCGCCTAACCCAGCCCCTCTCTCGGGGGCGATGACTCTGAAATCTGGGCTCTCTTTTGTTTCCCAGACTTTCCCACACTGTTAAGTTGCTAGACAATGGTTCTCCTTGGCTGGCTTCTTCCCCGCCCTGGGTCACCTCCCCCACTTCCCCACCGCTGTACTGGTCTTTCCTGGGATCACCTCCCCAAGAAACTACTGGTTCTAGAACCTTTGTCTCAGGCCAGAAAAGGGACTAAAACACCAAAGGTATGGCACAGCTCACCAGTTTCATCGGAGAAGGATGCCGGCCGTGACGCCCAGATCTGGGAAAGAGCCCAGAAGTTTGCTTGAAGGGCCTACTTCAGTAGGCGGGGGGGCCCTCGGTTAACTCCTTCCCCTTTCAAGGGCATGTTTTTTAAAATCTCAGTTTATTCTCACAACCAGCTGATTAGATCAGATGCACCCAGTTCCCAGATGGAGAAAAAGAGGTTCAGAGAGACTCACAGCATTTTCCCACCAATTAGGACACCCTATTTTTCCTCCTGGCTTTGCCACCTCCCATTTCAGACTCTTTCTGCTCCACAAAGGAGATGCTGGGGTTAGCATTAAGCAGCCCACTGATGCTGCTTGTTAATTGGTACTATTTGCATAACAACAACAATAATAATAACTTATCCTTAAACGGCACTTATTCTGTGCCAGGCACCACATGAAGCTCTTTATGTGCATTGACCCATTTCATCTTCCCAGTCATCCTATGGCACAGAGAGGTGAAATGACTTTCCCGAGGATACACAGCAGGTAAATGAGGAGCTAGAAAGCAAAGCCAGACACCTGGCCCCAGAGCCCAGACTTCAGACACCAGCACAAAATGACCTCACCAGTGGGCAGTAACTGACCCGGGATGAGACAGGACAAGCAGAAAGGGTCTGCTCAATGAGCCCTCCCTCGGCTTCCGTGGGGCCAGCCCAGCCAGAGACCAGACGCAGCCTGCAGACGCGCCATCTGACAGAGAACTGACATCAGGAGTTACTCAGCAGTTCCAAACAGGGAACAACATGCAGCTCAAACCTCTCTGGTCTGGGGATTTCTTGCTCATTTCCCATGATTTCCTAGTTTACTCTGGGTGGAAACCCCATGTCTGAGGATGCCGGTGGGCTCTGGCCCCAGTGCCTGCTAACATTTAACAGGTCAGAAGCGGAGGCGAGAATTAGATATCATGAACCCCTCCTGAACCTCAAAGATGACTTGTCCAATTTTAGCTCTTTGGTTTCTGGAAAGGATTCAAGCTGTTTCTCATTTTATCCAAATTTTTCCACCCACGGCTGGTGGAGAAGACGTGTTATAGTTTTCTGTGATTTGACCCTATCATCTACTGGACTTGGTACCCACTGGGCCAGCCTTGCATCATTGCTCAAAACTTGCCAAATATGCCCACTGGCTGGCTATCTTCTGAGGAAGACTTCTGGGGCACCTCAAGGTGAGATGTGAAATTCAGGAAGCTCGGAAGCCTTTGCTCACAGACCTGGCCATCTGGCAGCTTCTGCTCAACTGATCTCGAGATTGCCTGTGACCCCAAGACCTGCCTGAAGAGTGAGCACGGAGCGAGGCTTTCAGCTGCAGCCCTGACAAACAGCGTCCCCGGTGGGTTGCTGAGATGAATGGGGAAAAGCCTTGAATGCTGACACAACTGTGCAAACTGTTTCCCCACTCGGCTGGAGGAGCTCGTGGGAATCCACAGCATCAGGCTTTATTTGCTTCTATTTTCACTGAGGAAATGGCCACCAGGTCGTCAGCAGGACCTTCTTGATTGGAGCTGGCCCCGTGGGGAGTCCTGCTTTATGGGAACCCTGAAATGTCCTCTTCTTCTGGAGTGCAGAGGAAATGTCCTCTGGCAACGGGTGTGGTGGGGAGAGGCAGGTGCTGGGGAAGGGGGCTCGGCATCTCCAGCCCCGGGAGACGTTCTGTCCCAGGCGAGTGCCACACAACAGAGGGGGTCAGGAGGAACGAGGGCACATGGGGTCCGGGAAGAGCCCTGAAGTGGGGGGTCCTCTTCCCTCCGTGTGACCCCGACCGATCGCCTTCTCTCTCTGGGTCTGTCACTAGTAGGCGCCATCACCATCATCACTGCTGGATGGTGACAGTAACCCTCAGCTACCTGCATCATCACTGCTGGATGGTGACAGTAACCCTCAGCTACCTTCATCATCACTGCTGGATGGTGACAGTAACCCTCAGCTACCTGCATCATCACTGCTGGATGGTGACAGTAACCCTCAGCTACCTGCATCATCACTGCTGGATGGTGACAGTAACCCTCAGCTACCTGCATCTTCTCGTTTACCCGCCTCTTCCTATTTAACAATCCCCCAAAGAAATCTACGTCGTAGACATTATTGGTATTCATCTGCTTTCACAGATGGGGAAACTGAGGCATGGGGCTGTGAAGTAAGTCGCCCAAATGCCTTCCAGAGCTGGGATCGGACCCGGGTGATGGGACCCAGGCCTGCACTCCTGACTGCTCTGCTGCATTCCCTGAAAGCAGGCGGCTGAGTGCAGCAGAGCTCCTGAGAGCTTCAGGGGTCCTCCGAACCCCCTAAAGCCAACTGAAGAGTTCCTGCACACAGGCTTTTGTCCAGGTCTGTGGATTGCATCAGTTCTCAGAGGGACACCTAAGCCTCTGGGTAAGATCATGAACCAAGAACCGCCAGGCCGACCCGTGGGATCTCCCCACCTTCCAGCCCTGGAGGTGCTCGCCTCTAAGGTTGACCAGCACACGGCACAGGAGGGACGAGGGACGCTGTCCCATCTCCCGCCGTGTCCTCCCTGCCTCAGCTCTGTTTCCCCCACTCTAGCCCACCAAATATCTCCACCTCCAGAAAAGCCCTCACTGCCCCCACCCTGGTCCCCTGGCCCCTGCCCCTGCCCCATCTCCACCGCAGAGGAGGAAAATCCACCCGTGGAGCTCACCCACCATCTCACCCGGGGCCCAGCCCCGGCTGCTCATCTCTAGCGAGTCTCTTAATAGGCTCAACTGAGATGGGGGTGTTCATGACATCCACTTCGCAAGCTGAGGGAAGGGCAAATGAGGCACCGGACACTAATCACTAGCCAAGATCTCCGTTACCATCTCCACTGTCACCTTCATCATCACCACAGTCACCATTACCATCACCACAGTCACCATTAACATCACCATGGTCACCGTTACCATCACCACGGTTGCTGTTACCATCACTGTGCTCACCGTTACCATCACCACGGTCACCGTTACCATCACCATGGTCGCCGTTACCATCACCATGCTCACCATTAGCATCACCACGGTCACCATCACCACAGTTGCCATTACCATCATCACGGTCACAATTACCATCACAGTGCTCACCATTACCATCACCACGGTCACCATTACCATCAACATGGTTGCCATTCACCATGGTCGCCATTACCACCACCATGGTCACAATTACTATCACCGTGCTCACCGTTACCATCAACATGGTCACTGTTACCATCACCATGGTTGCCATTACCATCACCGTGCTCACTGTTACTATCACCACGGTCACCATTACCATCAACACGGTTGCCATTCACCATGGTCGCCATTACCACCACCATGGTCACAATTACTATCACCGTGCTCATCATTACCATCAACACGGTCACCGTTACCATCACCTCGGTCACTGTTACCATCACCTCAGTCACTGTTACCATCACCACGGTCACCATTATCATCACTGTGCTCACTATTACCATCAACACGGTCACTGTTACCATCACCACAGTCACCATTACCATAATCGTGGTCACCGTTACCATCACCATGGTTGCCGTTACCATCACTACGGTCACCATTACCATCACCACAGTCACTGTGACCATCACTGCGATTGCCATTACTGTCAACACAGTCACCATTACCATCACCGTACTCACCATTACCATCACCACAGTCACTGTTACCATCACCACAGTCACTGTTACCTTCACCATGGTCGCCATTACCATCATTGCGGTCACTGCTACCATCACCGTGGTAGCCATTATCATCACCGCGGTTGCCAGTTCCGTCACCATGCTCACTGTTACCATCACCGTGGTCACCGTTACCATCACTGTACTCGCTGTTATCATCTCCATGGTCACCGCTCTGGACACATCCCTCTGGCCCCGTCTGCACCATCCCCTTCCAACATGGAGACCAGTTATGTTCCATCTTCCACCTTAGACTTTCTGGCTCTCCTCCTCTTTCTCTAGAGAAGAGCACAGAAAGAAAACAACTATTGGCTTAGTGAGGCCCCCTTTCCCTGGGTGCACTTCATAATTATAGTTTTCCTTGCTAACATAGCACATGCTTGTTTACTCAAAGCAGGGACCCTCAGATTGTAATCTCCGTGATCACAATGCAGCCCGTCCACGAGGCACGTTTCTCGACTGTCTCCAAAGCCGCCTGGCAGATCCCTGGGCCAGCAGGGCAGCGGTCTCGTCCCAGCCATCCCCGGTGACTCTCCAGGCTCCTGCTGAGATAGCGTGGGTTTCTCATGCGGCACATCCAACATGCCGGGGATGCAGGGCAAACGTTAGTACAAGGATGACGACGATCCTGCTTATGATAACAAAGACGGCAATCTGCACGACAGGACTTTAAACTGCTGATGCCCCCTTCTCCCACTCAAAGAGAAGAAAGGGATGCGATTTTGTCACTTGAACCGGCAGCAGTGGGTCATCTGGACTTCATCTTTCTGCTCTCGTCTTTATTAGCAGCATCTTTTTTATTTAAGGAGTGAGTTTCAAACTACCAGGTGTTTTGAATTTTTATCTTGTTCACTTGCTTACATGAGGAAATTCAAATAGAGACCAATGCATCGATAAAATCCTAGTGGAAGGCAACCCCCCACCCCGCCACGTTTTGGCTGCGGGTCCTGACCCGGCCACTGGGAGCTGGTCTCGGGGCGCTATCTGTGCACAGGCCCAGCGGCTCCCGTGAGAGGAGAGATGCAGTCGCAACGTGGGACGTCCTAAAAGTCCAGAAGCTCCCCACTTTCTGAGGCCTTCTCTGGGTAGTGGGCTACAGTGCGCTCTCAAGCCAGCTGCCGAGCCTGTTAGACGCATGATGCTCCAAAACGGTCCGTGAGGGTCCTGCTCTCGCCCCTACCCTGAGGCTCATCAGGGAAATGGCAGGAGCCTAAAGGCAAGTGAGAGCAACCCCCTCCTCCTGGGCCACGCTGCCCCCTCTAGTAACGGGGTGAAGTCACTTTGTGGCTGGAAAAAAAAAGTGGGGAAACAGGGCTTTCCGGAGGAGAAAAGGCCATCGTCTTCTGCACACCTCCAGGCTGTGCGGTGGCCATTTCATAGCAACCTCGTCTCTGCAAAACTCTGTCAAGGACAGGAGGATGCGAAGGCCATCCTCTTTAGGCTCTTGGTGATAGCTCAGGGGAGAAGGTTCTGTGGAGGGTGCAGAAATGAACTAAAATGCAGTGGGGGGGGTGGCAGGATACCACCTGCCCAGGCGTCCCGTGAAATGAGGGGCAACCTCAGTCCCGGGGACACGCCGGCCGGAGCCCCCTCTGGGGCAGAGTTAGTCTTAAGAAGATGCTTTACTGATAAGGGCTAATCCGTGGCTGAATGGAACAGTGCGTGAAGTAATTAACATTCCTTGACTCAGTTTCCCTTTGGCCGCACAGCAAAAACCCCTTTTGCTGTACCAACATCAGCTTCTCCAGGGTCTCAGCTCGGCCGTGCTGGCTCCAAGCTCTCGTTCCAGCTGGGTGTGTGGCAGAGGCTAGAGGGGGCCCCCATCTCCCCATCTCCTTGCTCCAAAATTGTTAATCCTGAGCCACACACACACAAAAACACACTACACATCAGCAGAAGGCACTGTCAAAGGATTTTCTAGGATGGCCTCCAAAACAAGACTGGAATGAGGAAGCCATTTATGTGGATTAACATCCTTTGGAGGTTGAAAGGAAGACAGCTTTTTTGTTTTGGTTGGGTTTGGGGTTTTGGTGGTTTTGTAGAAAAGTAATAGTCAACCCCCACTACCCTCCAAACAGACCCTGAACTTATCTTATTGGGGAAATCCCAAAATGACAAGGCAAAAGAAAATTCTAGGTTGCAAAACCTCCAGAACCCACTATAATGATGATTAATGAAAAATAAAATAAAATTGAAGAAGGAAACATGTCCATTGTGCAGAGCATAAATCAAGGTGGGATTTTAACACCCCTTGGGTTCTCTGCAACTTCATGAGGCACTTAGTTCGTGTGAGAAAAGAGGGTTGGGGTAGGGAGGGAAATAGGCTGAGAAATCAAATTTTAGCTGATATGAAAGTAGAAGATAGCGTGCCCTTTAGCTTATCTTTAAGCCCTTGTGTTCAAATGAATGAATTCTTTACAGTGTCTGATTCCAGATTATCTTCTATAATTGCATTATTCTGAGATTTAGCAGGATCCAATGACCCAGCTTAGTTGCAATAATCGATAGCAGTTGTAACAACAACCACATGGGCACACTCGCTTCCATCACGCCTACTTCCTGGTTCTCGGACTCGCTCCCCCCTCCGCCTCCTGAGTCCAGCATGCCCCCCCCCCCGTGAAATGACAAATTGACAGTAGTTTTCCCAGCCTGAGTACATCTGACTCCCCCATGGCCCTGCCACCATTTCCTCTAAGAGCTGCTGCCAGCTTGGCTTCTTGATACCCAGCTTGACTTTTCCTTTGTTCCATTCATTCCATGGTTCCTAATTATATGGCTGGGTACCAAGGAATGACCTCCCGGTTTCCTGGGAAGGAAAACGTTTCTGTCTGCTCATCCACACAGAGCGCTGGTTACATCTTAATTCCAGATGAGAAACGTCAATAAGCAGAGGCCATTTCAGTTTGCCAGTCAGTGGCTGCTGTGAGTCAGATTTAGGGAGTGAAATGGAGGTGACGGGAGGCTGCTAAAACGGAGGTGAGGACTGCACCAGTGCAGCCAGCAAGGGGCACCAAAGCACCTGCCCGGGTCACCTCCCAGCGTCCCCTCAGTGACCCTAAGAGAAATGCACTGTTGTTGTCCTTTTATTGCCGATGTGGAAACCAAGGCTCAGAGAGGTTGAGCAACTTGCCCAGGATCACACAGCTCTAAAGTAGAGCAGCAGGTCTCAAACAAGGGCTGACTGTTTTTTGTAGATGCTGAGAGAGGGGTGTGTGGGCTCTTTTCCTGGGCCAGTAAAGAGCTGAGGTCTTGTGTCTGGTGCTTGTTGGCCTTGAAAGGGTGTGGGCTCCGCACCACCTGGGTAAGGAAGCGGCGCGTCGAAGCCCACCTCCAGTGGCACCAGGCTCCTTTCAAGCCCTGTGTGGAATCTTGTGATCCTGCTTTAAAGCCCGAGCCAAGTCCTCCCCTGGACTTGCCTTCAAGTTTCCTTGAAACAAAGCCAAGCCTGTTTCCAACCCGGTTCTCATTTTTCTTCCACACTTGTACCACAAAAACCCCTTTCAGACACAAACCCACCAGTCACACCAAAAGAAATCTGAGATAAGGAAAAGCAAGTGCCTTTTGCTGTTTTCTACATACTGGCCCAGACTCAGAAAAACCTGTCCCTGAATTGGAGTGTGGGTGCCACATGCTGCTGGGTGGGGCCAGTCCTCAGTAGGAGAGGGAGGGAGGGGGCGAGCTCCGGCACCTCAGCAGAGGGAGGGAGGGAGGAGAGTGGGCCCTCTGGAAATTATAGCAAGAACTGGATCTTAAATAGGTATTAAAAATGGCTCACATTCATCAAAGACTCATCATGGGCCAGACACTGTGCCGAGTGCTTTACATACATTATCTCCACTCTAGAAGGCAACGTATCAGTCAGCTAATGCTGTGTAACAAAGAACCTGCACCTCAGTGGCTTCCAGTAATAAATAACTATTTCTTTCTGCCACAGGCTTCCAAGTTGGAGGTGGCTCTGCTGTGGTCACATTTAGATCTGCTCCACATAATTCCCATTTAGGAACAGCAGCTACCTGGGTTGTGCTTTTCTCACAGCAGATGGCAGAAGTGCCAGACCCAGGGGAATAGGAAGCCCTGATACCTCTTTAGGCTGTGGGTTAGAACTTACCTTCTGTCGCTTCCACCCACATCCCCTGGCAAGTCCCAAGGCCAAGCCCGCTGCAGTGGGTGGGGAAGTACCCGTCACCCTCGGTGAGTCTCGGCAAGGGGAGGAGGGAAGGATGAATGGGGAGTAAATAACAGGGTCTGCTCCAGGTGGGCGTGGGAGTTGTACCTACTTGCAGAGGACGAAAGAGGGAAGTCCCTTGCCTGAATGACACTGCTGAGCAGTGGCAAAGCCAGCACTGTGTCCCAGGACAAATGGCTGCAGGGCCCAAAAGCCAGGGACGCTGGGAGGGAGGGTGCTCCAGATGGCCTGGCGGGGCCTTGAGCACACTGTGCGCTGTCACTCGGGGAAGCACGGCGGAGGACTCAGGCTGGAGCCCAGGCGTGGGCCGGAATCCCGACTTCCCCACGACAACCCCACAACCTGTGTGCCCTCCTGAGTGGGGGTAAAAGCTGCCCATCTGTCACAGGATCGCTCCGTGGTCTAACGGAGAGGATATTTCTGAAGTGCCTAGAAGACGCCTGGCCCCCAGGCAGTGCCCCACACGAGAGAGGGAATCTCTGAACCAGGTAGAGATGAATCAAGAACGAAAGGCCTGACTGCGAGAACTTCCGTAACCTGCTGTGCACGGACTCCAGGCACTGGGCAGCCTGGGAGATGCAGTCGGCACCTTTCATAGGCAGCACCGTGGGGGGATTTTTTAAAGCTGAGACCCACTTCCTCTCCACCTCCTCCATCTATCTGGGTGAGAAATAGTGGGGTGACGGCGGGCTTTGGTTTGGAGTCAAAAGCGCTGGCTCCAAGCCCGGACCTGGTGCTCACGAGCTGTGAGATGGCAGATGAAGGTTTTCCATCCACCGAGCTCCAGAAGAAAATTACAGGCCAGGCCCCACCCGGAGAGGTTCTGACTTAATTGATCTTAAGTGTGTCTTGGGCACTGGAATGTCTGAAAACGCCCCTGTGATGCCAGTGGCAGCCAGTGGGGAGAAGCACTGCGGCCAGAATGTGCTAGAACAGAGTCCTCCCAGTCAGGGAAAAGCTTGGGGGATTCCGGCTCTATCATCCACTAGTCCTGTGACCTTGGGCAAATTATTTAACCTCTCCAACCTTACTTTCCTCATCTGTAAAACAAGAACAGTGTCTGCTAATAGGTTATTATAAGGATGAAAAAAGTTAATACATGTAAAACATTTCAGACAGTGCTCTGCACACAGTAAGTGCTAAATAAGTGTGGCCACTACGGTCACATGACCCACAGACAGCCGGCATCGGGGAGGGGCTGCGGCCCTGCCGAGGGGCAGGTTAGGATGTGGTCCCCGCAGCAGGCTGTGCCTCGGAGGAAAGAAGTTGGCCGATGTCTGAAAGGCACTGTCCCTGCCAGCGCAACTCCAACTGGCAGCCAGCGGAGAAGCTGGCAATGGCCCCATGGAGGGTGACGGCCGGAGCAAGAGTTGTGGTGTGGACACCTGCCCGTGGGCATCACCCACACACCACCCCCGTGCACATCGAGAGGGTCTCAGAGCTGGGTCTATGGGCTCCTGGGGGCCTCAAGCCCCTCTCGGGGGGTCTGGGAGATCCAAACTGAGCTTATGTTAATCTAAGTGTGTCATTTGCCTTTTTCACCCTGTGGACGTTTGACGAATGGTACAAACACTGCAGGGGACACAGCAGTTGGTGCCCTCGTGAGGACGGAGGCAGGAGCCCAATAGCAGCCCCGGGCCGGCGTGCTCTCTGCCCCACACTCGCAGGTGATGGGACGCCCGTTTCCCTCCAGAAGTGCTAAAAATCGTGACTTCTACCAAACCACGACCCGCGAATACCCGGGTTTTAAATATTTTGTTTGACAAAATGAGGAGGCACACAACACACTTCTGTGGCATTCTGAAGCATGAGGAAAAGCACGTGAGATGGAAGTTGACCTGTGGGCTGAGAATTATCCACTTTTTTTGTGGAGCACCATTTTTACCCGAAAGAACAGGTAAAACAATTGTGGTTATTCAGAATGGGGTACTTGGCAGATAGTTTCTCAGAAATGAACGGGGATTCTGTCACTTCAAGGAAAACAATCGACAGTGTTTGTTGTCAGTGATAAAATTCAAACTTTTAAGCAAGAAACAGAACTTGGGAAACTTCTGTCTGCCACCGTGAGGTTAATTGCTTCCTGATTCCCCAAAGATTTTCTGGTGAGCTGAGTGGCGATATCGAACAAATGTGATTTTGAGCATTGTATCATGGAACAAGGCAACATATGGAGGAGCTGCTTAAGTTAGTGAACGGAACTTTTCCAAATGACTCATGCGTGATGTCACAATGTCATGCATGGGTGGAAGATGCATTCAAACTGCAAAAAAGCTCAGAGGATTTTGATGTAGTAGAGTATGAAAAATTCATTCATGGGCTTTAAATTCTGTGCTGTCATTTTCAGGAAACTGCCAATTATAGAGTTTTGGGGTAATATCAAAGAAGACTATCCACAGGTATCTAAAAAGACTATGAAATTACTCCCTTCTCCAAATACATATCTGTACGAAACCATATTTTTTCATATATTCCAATAAAATCAACATATCGCAATAGATTGACTAGAAGCAGATATGAGGGCCCAGCTCTGTTCTCTTAAGACAGACATCAAGAGATACACAGACATGGAAAACACTGCCACTTTTCTCACCAAATTTTTTTTTGTAAAATATAGTTATCTTTCATACAAATATATTTTGTACCAATGTGCCAATGTGTTTATTATTTTTTTAAATAAATCAATGAAAGAACGTTTTAAAAACGCCTCAGTTTTGTTTTCTAATATGGTGACTATTGATAAATACGAGCCACATAAATAGTAGCTCTTAGGATCTACCTTCGCTACTAAGAATGTAAAGTGTTCCCCGGTGGTTCTTGGTTTGGGCCATGGGTGGAACCTCCCGGGTGCCCCATGCGTGTCTGGTTTGCTTGGTCTGTGGGGGGCACGGGACACCCCAGTGGTTCTGGGGTGCAGCCAGGGCTGAGGTGCTGGATCCGAGGTGCCTGTGACCCCAGGTGGAAACAGAGCCCCACACTGCACACCGAACCTTCGCAGGGAGCATCTGCGTTTTAACAAGATCCCCAGGCAAAAGTTCAGCACAGCCAAGTTTGCAAAGCACTGATGTAGATCATCTCTAAAGCCCTTCACGTTAAACCAAACCGAACCAAACAGGTCCAGCTCTGCCCGCGTGTCCCGTTATGAGTTCTCCGTCTTCCGTGACCGCGATGCTGCTCTTAGCTCTCCTCCTTACAGACAACATGCAGATGGCGTGAGAGAAAACCAAGTTAGACCCTCAAAACTAAATAAATAGAAATGACTTTGTAGTTCCAGACTGTGTAAATTACCCACAACTAATAAACTTCTCTCTCTTTACATTCTTTTAATTTAAACACAACCAAAATACATATCGTTTCAAGCTGACTATAAAAGGAAAGGGAGAAAGGGCCAGTTGTTTGTTTTCAGAGTCGTCTTTCTATCCCTTAACTCAAGAAAAACGCTTTCCTTAAACTAGTGGCAGGTACCTTTGCTTTAAAAACATGCTGTGCTAATCAGTAAGATTTCCCCAAGTGCTTTTCATCCATCAAAGGAGCTGCCTGAGTGCAAAAGCACAGAGTTCAAACCCCAGCTCAGTCCCTTCGGAGCTGTGTGGCCCCAGGCTTGTCACATAACCTCTCTGAGCCCACTTGCTCAACAACCCAGCCTCAACTCCAAGAATCTCACAAGGAGGTGGTAGAAACAAAACGTTAATGGGTTTTAAAGTTCCTGGGACAGAGTTGAAGATGTGTTATTACTTTGACCACAAAACATGATTACAAAGGTAATGCCTGTTCTATATTCAGGATTTGGAAAATAACAGCAAAGTACAAAGGAGGGAACCAAGATGGCTAGGAATCCCTTTCCAGTGTCAAAAGTGCCTGCTGAATCTGGGAGGCGGAGTGATGTGTGCTCGTGAGCACTCTGCACACTGCCGGTTTCACCCACACATGTGCCAAGGGCTTTGCACATTGAGGTGGCCAGGACTTTCCTGGATGCTTGAATTATTTCATAACTACAAAAAAGGTTTTAAAAAATAATTTTACAGTGTGTTAAATCACAAATAAAATTTTTGTAAATGACAAAAGAAAAAGAGCAGAGTACCATATCATCAGGGTTCTCCTAGAGAAAACAGAACCAATGGGAGAAACAGATGTGTGGGTGACTATAATATACACACACTGAGAGCTTTATTCCATGGAATTGGCTCATGTGATCCTGGGGCTGGCGAGTCCGAATGCGCAGGGCAAGCCAGAGGCGGACTCGGCAGGAGTGATTCTGAGTTTTTGAGCCTGGGACTCAGGAAGGAGTGAAGGGGAGTCTTGGCAGAATTCTGCTCCCCGAACCCTCGCATCTTTGCAGTGACGATCTCTCCCACAGGGCAGAGGTCATCTCCTTGACTTAGGGTCAACCCTGTTGATGCTGAGCCCGTCCACAGCACACCTCCGCAGCGTGGGCCAAACAACTGGCCACGCGGCCACGTGAAATCTGCCATGGCGGGCATCCTCAACTCTTACTCTCCTAGACAGACACCTCTGAGCACATTTAATAAATGCCTTGTGTTTTTATGCAGTAAATGTCCGGTGGGACTGCAAGCATGCAAGATGGAGGCACCGGCACATTCAAGGAACTGCCAGGTTCCTCAGTACTTCCTCCACCGCCCAGTGCTCTCGCAAAGACGGGTTCCTGACCTTGGCTTCGTGGCCCCTGTGGCAGGACTCCAGCATTCGGGGTTTGCTCTACATCGGGAGCGCCCCGTTCTGGAGTGATGGGTTTTGCCAGCAGCTGCTTGTGGATGTGCCAGGCACCCATGGGCACGCTAGCAGGCACAGCCCCAGTCACTCCTTCCACGAGCCGCAGGGAAGGGGTCACTGCTCCTGTTCCACGGAGGAGACACCGTCCAGCGAAACAAGCAGCTCGGGTTCACGCAGCTGGCGAAGCGGCGAAGCTGGGGCGAGAAGGCTGGGCAGGTCCCAGAGGGCTGCATGGCGGGCGACACGGGGTCCCTTTAGGGGAGCCCACTTGGGAAGGTCACCTTTCTGATTCCGAGCTCCCAGGTGGACTGATCGCCCCTGGGGTCCCTGCAGCCGCCACCCTCACTCCTTCCAGCTGGACCGGGAGGCCCAGGGAAAGGAACCACGTCCCTCTGTCTCCGGCGTGGACCCGGCGATTCTGACTCCCCAGGAGGGAACGTGCGTCTCTGGGTAAGATTCCGTGGTCTTCAGGCCTTGACAAGCGCCGGGGTTCCTCTGGCACAGGGGCGCGATTTAGGAATTAAACAGGAAACTTGGATGGTCCTGGATCCACCACGGGCAGAAAATGGCCTGAGAAATTATTTTTTAAAGTGGAAAGAGAGGTGAACACCAAACTGCTGTTTGCTACTCTCCGTAACTCGAGGTCTGGCCCAGCCTCTCTGCACTGGAAAGCGAGGGGCTGGTGCTTTGAATGTGGGTTTTGGTGACCCTTGACTGACTGCAACAACTGGTCCCCAAGGACGGATAACCAGATCTCAGGACCAACCCCACGGGTTGTTCAACGATCTCCTTGGTATGGTGTCAGCGTGACACATCTCAACGGACAACTGAATCAGGCAGGAGGGTCAGAGATGATGTATCACTCAGGAAAGACCAAGTCATGCTGAAGTAACAAGCAACCCCCAAATCTTAGGGCTTACATTTTTTTAAAGGCTTATATCGTGTTCCCGTGGCACACCCAGGTCAGCAGGGGGCTCAGCTCACTGAAGCCACTCAAGGACTCGGGCCCGCCATGGCCGTCATGGAACATTCCCATTGCTAAAGGGAAGGGATCTCTGGGAGGTCCCGCCGTGGCAGCTGGGTGCCCGGCCCAGCAGGGGCCCAGTTTCCTCTCCACAGTGCACTGACCCCACCCAGCCTAGAGGGACAGGAATTTCAATCTTATGAAGCCCCTGGAGGGGCAAATACTGCAAATATTTGGCAAATGGATGACTACCACACTAGCAGATAGGCTTCTGACTGATGGTTAATGGCTCCTGGAGCACTGGGTAGAGAAGGATTCTGAGGTCCACAGGAGAACATGTAGTGACTGATAAATAGCGTGTGGGGTGAATGCTGAGGGGGTGGGTGCAGTGGTGGTAAAGGGGTGGGTGCTGGGGTGGCTGCTGCGGTGGGTGCTTGAGTGGGTGCAGGGGTGGTACAGGTGTGGGTGCTGGGGAGGGTACAGGGGTGGGTGCAGGGGGGGGTGCTGGGGAGGGTGCTGGGTTGGTACAGGGGTGGGTGCTAGAGTGGGTGCTAGGGTGGGTTCCGGTGGTCCTGGGGTGGATGCTGGGGGTGTGGGGTGGGTGCTGGGGAGGTTCACGCATGCCATGGAGGGGCCACCCTGGATGAGTCGACACCCTCATTTTTCTGTAATGAACCTGAGGACCCAGAGGGAAAGTGGCTTGCGCAGGGAGACGAAACTAGTTAGCGGCAGAGTGAGACTAGACTCCAGGGTCCCAGGCCGGGCTGTCTCCAACTTAAGTCACCCTGCTGCTTCTAGGGCTTGGCTGAAAAATCAGACAACTTAGAGTTCAAATTTTCCTATCCTTTTTACATAGCAGGACACTTTTTCCCTTATTAAAAGAAAAACAGAAAAGAGGCGCCCATTTGTGACCCACTGCCCTCTCCCCGCGACTCTGTAGCATCGCCATGCAGCGTTGCATGGAGCACTTGGTGAGAGCTGCTGAGAGAAGAGAGAAAGATCTGGTCATGTCTCCGCTACTTATTCACACAAGAATGGAAAGGACCGGCTCCATTTTCCGTGGAGGGGCTGGGAAGTCAGCCTCGTGCTGGCATTTGGCTCTGCAATTCCTGCCAAGTGAGTCAGCAGCAAGGAACACGGAATTTTTTCAGCAGACAGCTTTGAGCTAGCGCCCACTCTCATAAAAAAACAGAAAGCCTCTTGCTCACAGCACGAGCATGCAATAAATGCAAAACCCCATGCACGGGCTCAGTGCCCCAGAGCCTCCATCCCTTTGTCGTTACGGCTGGAAGTGGCCAGCTCGTTCCGGGCCGGGTCCTCTCACCTGTGTCCTTCCTCCAGGGTGATCCAGAAGGGCTGCCCTGCGCTGGAAATCCACAAAGACATCTGGAAAATGTGACTTCACGACTTCCACCCTCGAGGCCTGGAAGAGTCCACACACACACACACACACACAGAGACACATATGCCTGCACACGTGTGCACACGTGTACCCTTGATATGTGTGTGTTACTAGAAAAATGTTTGCACCCCCTCGAGCAGGAGCACCTTCAGCAGCAGACGGAGCCGGATGCAGCCCCCCTGCTGCTCGGGACGCTGATACCAGCAGGCTCCAGCATTCACTCCAGCCCAGAAGCTCAGCTCTTCCATGGCTTACTCATACTGATGCATAAATAAATAACTAGCATCATCTTTAAATTCAGTTTAATTGAGATATATTCACAGACCCCACAATCATCCACAGTGTATACTGTAGTTGTGCATCCATCACCACAGTCAATTTTTGAACATTTTCATTCCTCAAATAAAAGAAAAAAGAAAAAAATACAAGTAAAAAAGAACAACCAAAATATCCCATCCTCCTACCACCCACTATTATTCATTTAATTTTTGTCTCTATTTTTCTACTTATCTCCCATACACTGGATAAAGGGAGTGTGACCCACAAAGTTTTCACAATCACATGGTCACACAGTGTAAGCTACAGAGTTATACAATCATCTTCAAGAATCGAGGCTACTGGGTTGCAATTCAACAGTTTCAGGTATTTCCTTCTAGCTATTCCAATACACTAAAAACTAAAATGGGATGTCTGTATAATGCATAAGAATACCCTCCAGAATGACTTCTTGACTCCATTTGAAATCTCTCAGCCACTGAAACTTTATTTTGTTTCATTTTGCTTCCCCCTTTTGGTCCAGAAGATTTTCTCAATCCCACAATGTCAGGTCCAGGCTCATCCCCAGGAGTTATATCCTGTGTTGTTGGGGAAATTTATACCCCTGGGAGTCATCAGGTCCCACATAGGGTGAAGGGCAGGACTTCACCTGCTGAGTTGCCTTAGAGAGAGAGGCCACATCTGAGCAACAAAAGAGGTTCTCTGGGGGAGACTCCTAGGCACAATTGTAAGTAGGCTTAGCCTCTCCTTCGCAGTAACAAGCTTCATAAGGGCAAGCCCCAAGATCGAGGACCTGGCCTTCTGACCCAATGCTTGTGAGTATGTCAGTAATGGCATCATTTTTTAAAACAAGTTTTGGTAGAGCAGAGTAGCAGAGCATAGAGAAGAGTGCAGATGGGTGGATGGGGAGGGGGCTGAGACTGTGTGGGAAAGGGATGTGCATTAAAATAAAGGGGGGGTAGTAAACAGAGGAGAATACATGACTAAAGACAGACTTTTCTTGTACCAGACACACGCCGAGAACTGACTTGGCGCTCCTCATGACTGGTGTCTGAGTTACAGCTACCACTGTAGACAGTTGAGCTGCCCTCCCCATATTCCTGTCCCACTTGGAACCTGCAGATGTGACCTTATTTGGAAAGAGTCTTTGTAGGTGTAACCCAGTTCAGATGAGGCCACACTCTTGGTTCTAAGGTGGCCCCAAATCTAGTGGACTGGTGTCCTTAAAAAAAGAGGGAAACTGGGGCCAGGTGCACATGGGGTTGGGGGGAGGTGGTGTGTGTGGAGACGGAGGCAGACACTGGGGGTGATGTGGCCACAAGTCTAGGGCTGCTGGAACCCCCAGGAGCTGGGAGGGGCCAGGAAGGAGCCCCCAGAGCATCCTGAGGGAGTGCAGCCCTGCCCACACCTGGATTTCAGGTTTCTGACCTCGGAACTGCGAAAAACTATATCTCTGTGGTTTTAAGCCACCTGGTTTGTGGCCCTTTGCTTCAGCAGCTCCATGAAACTCACGCACCCATCATGCGTCTTTCCACTTGGCTGTCCTTCCTTGCTGGGATCCCCCAGCCTGAGAGCACACTGGCTCCACAGCTTTGGGTATGTTCCTCGGTTTCAAATTTCCCCAGCAAAGTCCCCAAAGCACATCTCTGGTAAGCCCTTTTAAACATTTCTTTGGAATAGACAAACCTGTGCTACTAAAACTAAACACTGCTCTTTGATGTGTTCTGTTTAAATGAAAAGCAACTTGCAGAGGGATGCTGGGGAATCAAAGTGGAACCGGGTAGAATGATGCATCCCAGGGAGGAAGAGCTGGGGTCTGCTTTCCTTCCTCTCTCTGAGACCAGAAAGCTGAGAGGAATCTACAGGAGGGGCTTGGCCAAAACCGTATACAGGGTGATTTTAATCTTTGTGCCTTTTCCCCGAAATACAGCATTTCCCAAGACTAAAAATGCATTATTATTTTCAGGCCTGGAAAAATAAATTGGGGGCTGGGGTTGGCTAATGGAACTCATATGCGATTCCCCTGTTCCCCCCTGGTGGGGCACTGGGCCCACGTCTCTGTATCTGATCTGGAAGAAAATATCCATCTCTGGGGGCTCTGGCATGCATCTCTGCTCACATGTGCACATGAGCTTACCTGGCCACGAGCCGATGCCAAATCAGTGCTTGCGAGGGAGGCTGCCCGGGAGTGGAGGCCCAGGCCGGGTGCAGCACAGGTGGTCAGAGCCTCACTCACAGCCTTTTCTGGTCACCAAGGATGCCCCGAAGCCTGGTTCTCATCACTCCACGCACCAAATAAAACCTTCTGTGGATTCCCCCCACCAATGGGATAAAGTCCACACCAGCTCTTCACCTTGGCAGGGGCCGTCCAGGTGCCCAGCCTCTCACCACGGAGCCCGGGGCAGCCAGCAGGGTTCTCAGCCGCTGACCCACCTCTCCAGCCCCTGCCCCAGCCACTTCCCCACCCTCTGGTCCCCCTTCCTGGACAGGTCATGTGTAGCCACTCTGTGCCTCGGTTTCCCCACATGCAGCCCCTCAGCAGTTTCAGGGGTACGTGAAAGGATGCAGGTGGGTACGTGCAGGGGTACACAGGAAAGAGTCCTGGTTTCTGGCAGCTGATCCAAGTCTCGCCCCGGTTTGCAGGACCCCTGCCCAGATATCTGACCTGACCCTTGCTGCCCTGCTAAGCCCAGCAGCTGCCCCCCACTGTCTCCCAGAGGCAGCCCTGACCCCCCAGCCGGGGACTTGTGGCATTGTGAGGTCCTACTGTGCGCATGCACTGCTGAGGGCTCTGTCTCAGGGACCAGGTAAGATGTAGCCTTTAGCCCCAGGATGGAGTTATCAAACCAGCAATGATGCTAATCACTTTCACAACTAATTTCCAGACTGTCCTTATACCTCCTGCTCAAAGCTGCCCTCAATCTTCCAAGGGAAGGGACCAAGCAGTGGGGATCCTCCTGGTCCTTCTGGAGCAGAAGAGCTGAAGCACCCCTGTGGGAGGAGCCTCTTCTGTGACCTGCAGCTGCCCCGCTCGCTCTGAAGGGTAGGGCTGGCATGGGGGTCAGGGGAGGTCGCGTCAGTGAACCAGGGCTCCCTTGCTCCCCAAGTGTGACCAGTGGGGAGAACTGCCTGGTGGTCGGACGTCCACTAAGTGAGCTCCATGACATGCAGGGAATAGGGTAGAAGTGAGGCTCCAGAGCCATCATGCCACGTTTGAACCCCAGCTTTCCCTCTGTTGCTGACCTGTAAAACAGGAGGCAAAAATTCTGACCCCTTGGGAGGATTGTGTGCTGCATCCTGCTCATCAAGCAATTGGGAAATTTCATGGCTGCTTTGCAAGTTTGGGAGGTGGAGGGAAAACCAATGCACAATGTAGGTCCTCAATAAATACCTCCCAGTATCATCAGAGAGTCTCACACCACCATGCCTTGCACATATGCTACTTCCTAGAAAACTCATATATATCCATCTGTGCCAGTCTGAATGTATTATGTCCCCCAAAATGCCATTATCTTTGATGCAATCTCATGTGGGCACATTTATTAGTGTTGATTAGATTGTAATTCTTTGAGTGTTGCCATGGAGATGCGAACCACCCAACTGTAGGTGATAACTCTGATTAGATAATTTCTGTTCAGTGTGAGCCTTGATTAGTTTACTGGAGCACTATATAAGCTCAGACAAAAGGAGCGAGCTTGCTACAGCCAAGAGAGACACTGAAGAATGCACAGGAGCTGAGAGAGGAGCTGCAGCTTAGAGAGACATTTTGAAGACGGCCATTGAAAGCAGACACCAGCCACGTGCCTTCCCAGCTAACAGAGGTTTTCCGGACACCATTGGCCATCCTCCAGTGAAGGTACCCAATTGCTGATGTGTTACCTTGGACACTTTATGGCCTTGAGACTGTAACTGTGTAACCAAATAAATCCACTTCCTAAAAGCCAATCCATTTCTGGTATTTTGCATAAGGCAGTATTAGCAAACCGCAACACCATCCTTCAAAACTCAGCGTGGATTTCTCTTCTTGGTGAGTTTTTTTCTGCCACCTCCATCAGGAAGTCTTTCTCTATCCCATCTTCTGCCAGCACTCTTCACTGGGAACATTTTTTGCACCAGGTCTCAGGGTCATTTATTTTCCTGACTGAATTGCCTGCATGCAAATGTTAGTTTCCCTCACACTTTACAATTTCTTGTCTAAGTTTTGGGTCGAAAGGGCAGGTATCCTGGCATCTAGCAGTCTGGGAGCCTGGGGACCCCTGGATCTGTTGCACGAACAAGTTCCTTGGAGGTTCTGAGCTTCCATTTCCTACTTGGTAAACTGGAGCTAGAACATCAGGAAAGGACAGGTGGGTGAGAAGCTCAGCGTGCTGGGGACAAAGCCGGTGGTCAAGTGCCATGGAGCAGGTGCCTTTAGATAAACTAGATTGTTTTCCCTCTCTCTTCCATGGAGGAAGTAGACTGGAGCTGACAGAAGAAAGAATCAGTGAATTCAAAGACAAGACAATTGAAATGATTCAGGCTGAGGAGCAGAAAGAAAACAGAATAAAAAATGGTGAACAAAGCCTAAGAGGTCTGTAGGACGTCATCAAACATACTGATAAATGCTTTATGGGAGTCTGTTCCAGTTTGTTAATGCTACCGGAATGCAAAACACCAGAAATGGATTGGCTTTTACAAAAGGGGGTTTATTTGGTTACAAGTTACAGTCTTAAGGCCATAAAGTATCCAAGGTAACACATCAGCAATCGGGTACCTTCACTGGAGGATGGCCAATGGTGTCCAGAAAACCTCTGTTAGCTGGGAAGGCATGTGGCTGGCATCTGCTCCAAGTTCTGCTTTCAAAATATTCCTCTCTAGGCTTCAGCTCCTCAAAAATGTCACTCTTAGTTGCTCTTGGGGCGTTTGTCCTCTCTTAGCTTCTCTAGAGGAAAATCTGCTTTCAAAGCTGTCTCTGAAATTTCTCTGTAAGCTGAAGCTCCTCTCAGTTCCAGTGCATTCTTCAAAATGTCCCTCTTGGCTGTAGCAAGCTTGTTCCTTCTGTCTGATCTTATACAGTGCATCAGTAATTTAATTCAGACCCACCCTGAATGGGCGGGCCAACACCTCCATGGAAATTATCCAATCAGAGTTATCACCCACAGTTGGGTGGGGCATATTTCCATGGAAACAACCTAATCCAAATGTTCCAACTTGATCCCCACAAACATGTCTGCCCCCACAAGATTGCATCAAAGAACACGGCTTTTTCTGGGGGACATAATACACACAAACCAGCACAGAGTCCTGGAAGGACAAAAAAACAGAGAAAGGGGAAGAATGAATTCAAAGAAATAATGGCAGAAAAGCTCATAAATTTAGCAAAAGACATGGATATGCACACAGAAGAAGCACAGTGAACCCCAAACAGGATAAACTCAGAGACAACCCTGCCAGACACACAGCGGTCAAATTAGTGAATGCCAAGGACAAGGAGAGAGTTCTGGAATCTGTAAGAGAAAAAAAATGTGTTATGTACAAGGGAGTCCCAATAAAACTAAATGTCAATTTCTCATTGGAAACCACACAGGCAAGATGGAAGTGGAATGAAATATTTAAAGTGCCAAAAGAAAACAATGCCATCAAAGAATTTCATATCTGGTGAGACTCTTTCAAAAATGAGGGAGAGAATTAAGAGATTCTCAGATAAACAAAAGCTGAGGAAGTGCATCCCCACTACAGCTGCCTGACAAGCAATGCTAAAGGGGGTTCTTCAGACTGAAAGGGAAGGACAGTAGGCAGCAGATCAAAGGAGTGTAAAGAAACGAAGACCCCTAGTAAAGGTAAGCATAGGGGTAATCTTAAATGCCAGTACTATTGTAATAATGTTTTTTGGCATGTAACTCCACTTTTTACTTCCTACAGATTCTAAAATGCAAATGCATAGAAATTATTGATAAATCTATGGTTTGGGACATACACTGTGTAAAGATATATTTTACAACAAGTACAACAAAAGGTGGGGGGACAGAGGGGTACAGGAATAGTGTATATGTATGCAATTGAAGTTAAGTTGTATCAAGTCAAATGTGATTTTTATACATCTAGGATGTTAAATTTATAAGCCTCATGGTAACCACAAAGAAGATATATAAAAAATATATGCCAAGAGAAATGAGAAGGAACTCAAAATGGTATACTACAAAAAGTCAGATCAGTATGAAAATAGGCATTAATGGAAGAATTGAGGGACAAAAAGGTATAAGACCTACAAAGACCAAACACGAAAATGGCAGAAGAAAGACTGCATTATCAGTAGTTACTTTAAATGTAAATGGATTAAACATTCCAGTTAAAAGGCAGAGATTGGAAGAGTGGATCAAAAAGCATGAACTGACTATATGCTGTTTAAAAACTTTTCTGTAAGAGCTCAACAGACCCATAATAAGCAAAAGCCCAACAAAGGGAAGGACCAGGTCCAGGTGGCCTCACTGGTGAATTTTACCAAACATCCTGTTAAAAAAAAAAAAGAACAGAAAATAAGTGAAATAAGTATTGGAGAGGATGTGGAGAAATAGGAACACTCATTCACTGGTGGTGGGAATGCAAAATTGTGCAGCCACTGTGAAAAAGCTTGGCAGTTCCTCAGAGAGCCAAGTATAGAATTACCACAAGACCCCGTGATCATACCCCAAAGATTTGAAAGCAGGGACTTGAACAGACATTTGCGCACTGGTGTTCCTAGAAGCATTGTTCCCAATCGCCAAAATGTGGAAGCAACACAAGTGTCCCTCAGGAGATGAATAGATAAACCAAATATGGTCTATACATACAATAGAATATTTAGCCATATGAAGAATGAAGTTCCAATACAGATGACAGCATGGATGAGCCTTGAAGACAGCACATTGAGTAAAATAATCCCAAGACAAAAAGACAAATATTGTATGATCCTACAAATAAGAACTAATTAGAATAAGCAAATTCATAGATTTGGGAACTAGACTGCAGGTTACTTAGGGACAGAGTGGGTACAGGGAAGTGGAAGTTAAGGCTTAACTGGTTCAGTTTCTGTTTCAAGTGACAGAAAAGTTTTGGAAATGGATGGTGGTGATGGCAGCACAACACTGAAAATGCAGTTAACACCAATGAATTATATACCTGAATGTGGCTAAAAGGGGAAATTTTACGTTGTTTATAGGTGTATATATATTACCAGGACAAATATTGAAAAAAAAAAAAACCACCACATCGTAGGACCATACAATGCAGACGGCAAACCTTAAAGTAAACTATGGACTGTAGGTAATAACATATAATTATAATACTGTTTCATCAATTGTAACACAGGTACTACACGAATGTAAAGTGGTAATAATAGGGAAAACTCTGTGTTTGGGGCAGGAGGTATATGGGAATCCTGTATTTTCTGCATGGGGTATTCTGTAAAGCTACAACTTCTCTAAGACGTCTTTGTTTATCCCAACCTGAGTGGAAAACCCCTCCAGCCCGCACCAGGGGCCCACTAGCCCCCACAAGGCATCTCTGCCAATGGATCTTTGCAGTGGGGATCGGGGAAACCAAAGGAGGCAGCTCCAGACCACTTCCACGGCCACTCTCTCACCTCCCCTAAGCTGTGAATACACGTGGCGATGCCGATGGATTCCTGGGCTGTCTGCCTGCGTCATAAGTCAAAGCGGAATGGCCCGGTTCTGGGTTTGGGTCTCCGTGCGTCTCTCTCTGGGACAGGGGCCCAATGCCAGATGCCGCCCCGGAGACCACTCCCCACGCCAGCAGCAGCCCCTGCCAGGGGCTCTCCCACCCCCGGAGCACCAGAGCAGGGGTCAGCAAAGCCCCAGAAGTCACAGGAAGTGAACTCCTGCCTTTTGAATTCCTGTCTCAGTAAACTGCACCGGTAGCAGCACACAGATTTCGTTCAATATGGGTTTGACCTAAGCCTTTCCCACCCCCACACCCCTGCTTCATTTATAAGCAAAATCAGAAGAGGAGAACCTAAACCCCTGGGCTCTCCCGGTGGGTTTTTTCCTTTTTTCCTTCTTTTTTTTTTTTCTGTTGTGTGTGTGTTTTTGTTTTGCTGCAACACTGAAGTTTTGTGGTTTGCATCACACTCTGTAAAGTTCACGGGAGCCATATAAGAAAATACCGAGTTGTCGGCTGCCCATGGACTTTATCATGGTCAGTGCAGTCAGGACAACCAGCTGGGGCTTGAACAGCCAGCCCGATCCCGGACCCTCCAGCCGGGAGCTTCTGCGGGCCTGAGACCTGAGCGTCAGCCTCCACGTGAGATACAGGTTTCTGTAGGTGATCCCAGGAGCTGAGATTTCACAGGTTGCCACTGCTTTTATTAGGACAGGAGGCTGAGGGAGGGAAGGAACCTTTAACTGGCAAGAGGCAACAGTTAAAAGTACAAGCCCAAGTCCTGGCCAGGGCGGGGGGGGCCCGTGATCTCCCGGTCCTCCTCTCCCCCTCGCCTCCCCTCCACTGGCCAACACAGTCCCACCTCAAAGCCCCACAAGTGCTGTCCCCTCTCGGGGTGCCTCCTCCCCCAGGCATCCTCCCAGCTCTCCCCTCGCCTGTCTCTGTGCTTGGCTCAGGGTCACATTCCCAGTCAGTTCTTCCCTGACCCCCGTTTGCAAAACTGCAAACTACCTGGTTCCCAGGCCCTTCCCTGCCCCTCCACACATCCATCTCCCCCCAGCAAACCACAGTGTTTGGTTTGCTTTTCTGGATCACTGTCTCCCACCCCCAGCCCCACCATCAGAATGTCTGCTTGTTCCCTGACAGGAAGCCAGCACAGTGCTCAGTGTTCAATAAATACAGAATGAATGAATGAAGGATAGGACTTGCCTCATCGCAAGTGAGGAACGGCCCCTGGCTAAATGGTTTTGAATTAGGGATATTGGTATTGGAGAGGTTCCCGAAACCATCTTCTTCCTCTCTTTATCTTGCTTGCAATGCCTTAGCCATTCTGCCACCACGGGTGGCCAGTGGTCCCTGAGATAAACCATCGAGAAGCCGGCTGGGCTTTCCGGGCCCCCGTTCTGCGCTGGGGCGACTGCATTGTGTACACGCATATCCTTGCTTGTCTTGATCTTTCTCTTTGTGCCAGTTTGGATCTGTTATGGCCCTCACAAAAACCTTGTTCTTTAATGCACTCTTGTGGGGACAGCTTATTAGTCTTTTGATTAGGGTGAGACATTTCAATTAAATCATTTCCATGGAGGTGTGACCCACCCATTCTGGGTGGGTGTTGATTAGATCACTGGAGTCCCTTAAGAGAGCTCACGGAGAGAAGGAGCTCAGAGAAGCTGAGAGAGATATTTTGAAGAGAAGCTAAGAGATGCAATCCAGAGTTTGCCCCCGGGAGAAGCTAAGAGCCAACTCAGACCCAGACACTTGGAAATGCAGACAGAAGGACGTTTGGAGATGCTAAGCTGAGAGATGAAGCCCAGAGTTTGCCCCAGAGAAGCTAAGAGAGGACCCCCCAGACGTTTAGAGAGAAAAGTCCCAGGAGAACCAAGCAGAGAGCTGAGAAGCTGAGAGAGACAGAAGCCCAGAGACATTCTGGAGAAAGCCATTTTGAAACACAACCCAGGAGCAAAGGACCAGCAGACACCAGCCATGTGCATTCCCACTGATAGAGGTGTTCTGGACGCCATCGGCCTTTCCTCAGTGAAGTCTCCTCTTGATGATGCCTTAGCTTGGACATTTTTATGGCCTTAGAACTGTAAATTTGTAACCTGATAAATCCCCTTCATAAAAGCCAACTCATTTCTGGTCTTTTGCATAAAGGCAGCTTTGGCAAACTGGAACACTCCTCAATAGAAAAGCTGATGTGAAATTATCCATTTAGTTCCATCAGTTTAGTTTTTATTCTCTTCTTCTTCACCTGACTTCAGCAGGAAGTAAGACTGGGCCAGGGAGCATGTCCAAGGCTCTCACTTTGTAATTCGTCTCTGTGATCATTTAGCTTCATCTCCTGGGTCATGAAATAGCTAAGTCAGCAGAGCACCTGGCTGCCAACTCTCTTCTAGGCATGGGAAATTCTCAGCGGGAGTGAGTACCAGGAGCTGTCCTTCTGGGGTGGGGCTGGGAGAGCAGAAAGAAACAACTAAACCCTGACTCTAAATCAGCATAAAAAGCAAGAATTCCAACAAATGGCTCAAGCCACACAAAACAAAGATGAGCAACCTGGGTTTTCCCTGTTTTGGGACCTGATAGTTTGTGAAGACAGGAGGCTGGGTACACCTGCCCTGGAGGACGGTTCAGACACAGGACAGGTAGGTGTTACGGGACCCTGTAGCCCAGACGCAGAGGGGGGCGAGTAAATGAAGAAAATGAATTGACTAAACTCGGCGCCAGCTGGAGGTCACATCCCACCAGCCTGCGGCAGCTGCCCCCGCTGTCTCCATAGATCCTGGTCCTTTTTCCCTTCGGATGCACAGTGGCCTTTCTGTTTGCTAAATAGCCTCACCTTCGGAGAGGACCCTCCTGTTTCATGCTCAAAGACCCCAATTTAGAGAAATCAGGAGCGAACCTTGTGTGGCAAGCACAGGAGATTCACCACTGAGCGTTGAATCGTAGAGTGAAGTGAGGATGGAGAACAAACATCGACGGACTGTTTTAGGGAACTCCAGACCCAAAAGAGGCTCCCAAAACAGCATGGACACACCCCTGGCTCTCCTCCCCTCCCAACTCCACGGCTTCCAGCAGACCCAGCCCCGTGTCTGCTGACGTGCCTACTCCCCAAGAGTGAGACGGGAGCTTCCCTTTGCCCAGCTGTAGGGACGGGGAGCACAGCTGCCCCTTGTGCAGTGACAGCCCGGCAGCTCCGTGGTCCTGAGGTGGAGTCGGGGATGGGGCTCCCCTGAGCGCCACGTTGGGGTGGGTAAGGAGTTCTCACGCTGAGTTCACCCAACAGCTGCCTAAAGGTGACGTCTGTTGGGAAACTGCTGCCTCACGTCTAATTGCCTGATTGTTAGGAGACCACACACCCTCCTAAGCCTCGGCCCTGGGGGTTCACCCATCATAGCTTCAATGTTTAACAGGAGGAATGTATTCATTTGGAATTGATTCCTGGATCCCTAATCTATCGTAGACTCACCTCCAGGACCCAGGTAAGCTGCATTGTCTTCCCCCAGTTCACACCCCGGAATCCACTGCTCGAAGCAGACAAGCAGATACAGTGCTGTGCTTCAGGCTAACAAGTGCCCATGTCCCCATCCCGGAAAGCGTGCTCATCTTTCCTACTGAAAAATAAGCATCCATGACCCAAAATAAGGACACCAGGGGCTCCCTGCAGCGTTCCTTAGGACAGGCTCAAACTGACAAGAGCCAGATGTTCATCAATTGGAAACTGTGAAATGATTGTCACACATGCAAACAATGGAACACTCTGCAGTTGTCGAAAAGGGCAAGGGGAGGCTTTCTGAGCTCGGGGGAAAGATGCTGGTGACATTGTGCAAAACAAACTGCAGTTCGATATGGTTTATGCCACATTTTTACAAACATAAGACAAGTAGAACCCTGAATACGGGTTTAGCACATGCACACACACACATTCACACTTAGGCACACTTGCACACACACGCACACACCTGGATTTGACGTCGAGGTTAGAAGCACACCGGTTCTGCAGTCTGACCGAATGGGTTCAATGTCCCTTGCCACTTCCTCATTTTTTGGTTTAAAAGAGAAATTATTCTGAGTGTTTCACTCTGTAAAATGGGGATCACGATAGCACCTGCTCTTAAAGGTGGGTTTTGAGAGAGAGGCTGCTCCTGGCCCCTGTGAGCAGGCTGCACGTGTCACTAGCATGAAAAGAGCAACCTGGGAATGAGCACAGGGAGGGAGGGGGAGGAGATGCTCCCTCTGAGCTTTGAGCGTGTCTATACTGTTTAAATTTCTTATGAGCTGCAGGTTTCCCTCCACGCCCCTGAAATCTGACTGCCCTCTGTCAGCACCCGATTGCAGAGCTCACTGCGTGACAAAAGTCCCCACTCTACCTCTTCTTCAGTCAACGACAGCCAGCGTGACCGGGCGTGTTCCGAGTTGGCTGTCCTGAAAGTTCTCAGAGACAGGCTGCGCGTTTCCACCTTGCTCGGGCCCACTGTGGGCAGCTTGCCTGGGAACTTCATCCTGTTCCTGTTGAGCCTCCGGTGTCCTTGACAAAGGCACCCCACCTGCAGTTCCCAGGTGTCACCTCCAAATTGCTGACCATGAACCGCTCCGAGGCCCGAGACGGCACAGCAGTGAGGTGCCGTGAGGCCCCAGGTCTGCACCTGTCTCATGTCTAACCTCACCCTGATTTGGTGTCAGCCCCACCGAGGGAGGTCAGAGGTGGGAAGGTGATGGCTCCCAGGACTGAATCCCTACCTAGGGGCCAGCTGTCCAGTGCTTCCTGCATTTCCCGCTTCACAGATGGGCGTTCTGGGGCCATCATGACTTAGAAACCAGGCACGGTGGTCTGGCTGTCCCTCAGAAAGTTAAAGAGAGCTGCCCTGGTACCCCACGATCCCACTCCTGGCTGTGCACCCCAGAGAACTGAAAGCTGGGACTGGGGCAGAGCCTTGGGCATCAAATTTGTGACACTGTGTCCACAGCACTGAAAGAGGAAGCGGCTGAAGCCTGGGGCAACAAAACGTGGCACATCCATGCAACGAAATCGTATTCCGCCATGACAAGGAGTGACGCTCTGACACACTACAACATAGGCGAACCACGAAGACGTCACGTTGAGTGAAATAAGCCAGACACAGAGGGCCAAACGGTGCATGGTTCCCTTTATATGAAACATCTAGAATAAGCAAATGCAGAGGGACAGGAAGTAGATGACATGGCACCAGGGGCTGGGAAGAGGGGACAGGGGAGTTTTCCCCTAAAGGATACAGAACTTCTGTCTGGGATGATGACAAAGGCATTGTAAGCTGGTGGGGATGGCAGCACATCGTGAATGCAATTAATGCCCCTGAATTATATACTTAAAACGAGTAAAATGGCAACTTTTATGTAATATGTGTATTACCACAATAAAATTTAAAATGAGTCAATGACCGGGGTGCTGGCACTCAGCCCCGAGCTGCCTGGCTCCGCAGCCCTCAGTTCTAACCACTGCACGTGCAGGTCACACGGGCGAGCTGGCAACTGAGACATTCTCGGGGCAGACAGATTCCAGGAGACCGTGACTGCAGGGTCCCCAGGCACCGAGAGCGGCAGGGCTGGCTGCGGCCCCCGTCCTGGAGCCCCCGCTACTCCCCGCCACCAGAAACGGCGACTCGTCCGACCCCCAGGCAGGGAGAGTGGGCTGCCTGCCCGCCCGGCCGCGGGTCCCGACAGGAAGCCGACTTCTGTCCACGAGATGCTCTGAACTTGAATCTGAATCTCCATTGGACAAGTTCGTTAACCTTTTAAAGAGACTTCCTTCTCCTCACTTGCTGACGTGGCCTTGGGGTGAGGCTGGAAGGGGCCTCTCCGAGTCACCCGGTCTTGCCGGGCCAGGCCAAGCGAGCGAGGGTCGGCACAGGGCTGTCGGCGAGCTCCCTGCACACCCAGCGCCTCCGTTTCGTCTTCCAACCGCAGCCGACGCCAGCCTAAAGAACTTCCAAAGCCAGCCTTCCCCAAACAGCGCTCCTTTCCCAAATTAAAAAGGGGGAAATTCTACAAAAATAACGAGCTGCTTGGAAGTAGCAATCCCCTGGAAGACGAAAGGCATTTTGTGCTGGCTGAGTAGCCCTCGGTGGTTCCGCCCGGAGGAGTGCTGCCTTTTCGGTATTTAAAGCTGTCACAAGGCTTCACCCTGTCTCTTTGACGCAACACAGGCTCTAAGACACCCAAAGCCGTCAGGGCTGAGTGGGGTGTTTTCTTTTACTCATTACAGGATCGATTTGATGCCAAGCGGATGGACCATCCCGAAGTCACCCGTGGAATTTGTGGACTTTTTTTTTTT
The DNA here is from genome assembly GCA_004027775.1 of Bradypus variegatus. NCBI lineage: Eukaryota > Metazoa > Chordata > Mammalia > Pilosa > Bradypodidae > Bradypus > Bradypus variegatus. Next base: position 48,187 of record PVKY010000055.1, on the reverse strand, counting down.
GTTCTTTAATCATTTGTTAAGTTCACTCGACTGGGTTTTTTCCCTTGCCCAACGAGCCCCTTTTTGTGCCTGAGCCCAGCAGGTGCCTCCAGCTCCTGGCACACACCGAGGGACGTGGCGCCCTGTGTGCCCCGCTCTGTGCCCCGTGCACTGGGTGGCTGGTTTCAGTTTTCACCGGAGCTAATTGAGGCTTGCGGGAGGCTTGCAAGAGGGTGGTGCCTGCGGAAACAAGAGGCTTTTGAACATAAGGTGAAAGAGTCTGATGGTGGTTTACATTCTTTACCTTAATTCTAACAAGTATTTGAACCCCCTTGAAAATTGCTTCTCTACAATAATAAACAGAGGCTGCATTGAGTCGTGGGCTGGCCCCCCATGCTGGGCAAGGGGGGGTCTCTGGCTAACTCTGGAAGGCCGACCAGTAGCCAGGCGAATGCCTGCTCGCCGCAGCCCGACCAGCCCTCATCTCAGGGCACGCCGGGGTTGGTGTGGCAACATAAGGTTTTGGGTTACACGTAAGCAAGTGAAATAGTGTACAGATAATTGAGGTGGAGAGTTACAGAGGAAAAGGCAGCCGCTGCCTGCCTGCCCTCCAGCCTGCCTGACCCGTCTGCTATTCATCACGCCAGGGGTGGAGCCTCCTCGGGCTCGTTCATCTCTGCGAGGGCCCTGGAGCTGGCAGCGAGGGCCCATCCGCCAGAACTGGAGACGGACAACACGGCCAGCGCCATGAGAAGCAGCAGCGGCCAAGGAGAATCCATTCGTGCACCCTCGGGTAGTTACTGGGCACCTGCTTTGTGCCAAGCTCTGCTCTAAATGGGGACCAGCAGTGAACTGAAATGCTAAGGAAACCCACCTTCTAGTCTCACCCGGGGAGTGCGTCGGAAATGCGGTCTCAGCCCTCACCCAGACTGCTGAGTAAGAAGCTCCTCAAGATGCCCAGTTCATTCGCGCATAGACTAAAACTTGAGAAGCACCAGTCCAGGAAACAAAAGGAAGGTTCAAGAAGAAAAACCAAGGGGCCAAGTTGGAGAGCTGCTCTGCCCTATAGCTGCTTCTCGGGCAGCCAGGGCGAGCTCAGTGGGGCCAGAATCATCAGCCCCAAAACCATGGACGAGCAGGGCCGGCTGGTGGTGGAACCTGTGATGTGGGGTGGCCCAGGGACACATTTCTTCCACTCTATGAACTAGGCAAAATAATGGTCCCCCAAAGACGTCCAGGCCCTAATCCTGCAGCCTGTGAAGGTCACCGAAACGGCAAAAGGGACTTGGCAGATGTGGCTAAGGTAAGGATGCTGTGACGGGGAGCTTAACCTGTGTTGTCCTCGTAATCGTGCCCTTATAAGAGGGACACAGGAAGGTAAGACCGACGAGAAGGTGCTGTGAGCACTGAGGCACAAACTGAGGGATGCGACCAGCAGCTGAGGAATGGCGGATGCATCTAGAGCGGGAAGAGGCAAGGAAAGGAATCTCCCCTGGAGCCGCCAGAAGGCTCTGCTGGCACCTTGAGTCCAGCCTGCGAGGCTCCTTTTTTACTTCCAGCCTCCAGAACTGCAAGAGACTAAATCTGTGTTGTTTTAAGTCACTGAGTTTGTTTCTCCTCCCTTAGAGAGGATCTGCCAATGGTGTCTATCACTTCTCATGTCTTAAACTAGTCCTAAAATCAGCCAAACCAGGCTACAGCAGACCCAGCCACTCACATCCCCATATTTGAGGGGCCTGGAAGGTTCTAGAAAGAATATCTCTGATGGTCCAGATGGACAAGGTACACTATAGCTCACTCAGCATTAAATAACATTTCCTGGGAAAACAGATTGTCTTTTGCCTCGTTGGGGCCACATATCCCTGTCCCTGGGTTTTGTACAGTTGGTGCTTCACCGAGCATTGCGTGATAGAGTCCCCTGAGCATCTGAGCGGAGCCTCCTGCACGCTGGCTGGGGGCTTTGGTCTGAGGAGGCTTCTGTCCCAGAACAACAGCCCCCGGGGATGCTCAGCCCCCTTCCTCTGCCTGTCCCTTGAACTCTGGCTTTCCCAAGGCTCTACCCTGCGTCCTCTCGTGCTCCCTTTCCCTGGGAGCCCCACCCCTGCCCCCAGGCCCACTACCACCTCGACTCCATGAACACCCACAGCTTGTTCTCTCCAGGCCAGTTTCCTCTCCCGAGTCCCAGACCACCTGGTGTCCCCTGGGTGCTTCAGGCCAACCCAGCAAAGCGCACCTCCTCACCCTGCCCCCTGTGGCTCCTTCTCCTGGGTTCCTTATTTGGAAAGTGGCTCCACCTTCCACAAGCTTTGCTCCAGACGGACACCTGGGAGTCGCTCCTGACTCACCCTGCTTTCTCACCTCCCACGTCCGAGGCAGCGCCGCAACCTGGCGACTATCCTCCCTAAGCATCCTTGGGTGTCTGCCCCGCCGCCAGCACCAGCCCTGCTCCCGGCCATGACCGCCTCCCCGATTCCCCTGCGAACTCAAATCTGATCACAGCTGCCCCTTCCTCTGAACGGGTCTCCATGAACCCCAGATAAGCCCAAAGATCCTACACCTGCTTTCCTCCCCAGCCCCTCCTTCCACTCCGCGCCCTGTGGGCCCCAGACCCACTGAGGCTCTCTCCACTCTCCAGTCCTGCCCAACGCTTTCTCCTCTTGGCGGCTTTGTTATCCTAGTAATCATGCCCTTATAAGAGGGACACAGGAAGGTAAGACAGACGAAGGTAAGACGGACGAGAAGGTGACTGCTGAGGGCAGCCCCCCACACATCCCTGCCTGGCTGACGTCTACCTGTCCTCCAGGTGTTGAGCCCAGAGCCTCTTCCTTGGGGATGAGGAGGGGCTGCACTTGCTCACAGTGCCCTGTGCCCGCCCACCAGGGCACCATTGCCAGGAAGAGCACGTGCCCCTCTGTCCTCAGGCTTTTGCAGAGGGAGGGGATGCCCACCCCTCCGCCAGGAGGAAAGCACGGTGGGAAACGACACTTCCGGTCCCTGTGTCCTCCCTTCACCCCACCCCTGTCTTCCCAGTGAAAAGGGAAGGAGCATGCGCCCTCCTGAATGGTGACGTCCCAGCATAAACCTGACACCTGCTAGCCTCCAAATCCAGGCACCAGGCCCCGTCTTCTCTCCTGAACCACCTCCCCTCTCCCCCAGCTGCTCCGCTGGCACCCGGGACGTGGGCGAGCCACTTCCGCCCCTGGCAGAGGCAGGGAGAAGGTGCAGGAAGCTTGGCTCTAGGCTCAGACCACACAGTCTTCCCCAGAAGCCATGACTACCAGGGTCTTCAGTAACTGCAGCCGTTAAGAAAGCTCTGAACCATTAATAAGGCATTAATAAAGCTTTGACCATTGAAGAATCAAACTTTATATATATGTATGGGTGTATATATGCACCTATGCAGATATATATTAATATCTTTATTCATTTGTTTATCTCTGGACTTGGGGAAACTGACACACTTTGCTGAAGTGTATGGAGTTATCTGTCCCCTACTAGACTAACCTTCCGTGAGGGCGTGAGCTCGGTCAGTCCCCTCATCGTGCCACCTTCAGCCCTTGGTGCTTGGCAGGTGCTCGCTGGCCGAAAGCATCTATCCAGGGCCCCAACCAGAATGGACAAATGGCTTCTCAGAGAGCAGCTAACCCCAGAAGCCTCCAAGCACCGGCCGGATCTGAACCCCTGACCTACTGGAATATTCCACCGCCCACATCCGCCCACCTCGGCAGTAAGAGCCAATTTGTAAAATTACCCGGCAGCCGGGCAGACAAGCACACGGATTGCTCAGCTGCTCCCGCACGCAGGCCGGCGTGAAATAGCTGCTACTCACGGGACCCGGGAGGGCGGCCCCAGGCTGCAGCTGTGAGCCCCTCTCCCACGGCCAAGGCTGGGGAAAGCAGAGACTTTGCTTCCCTGGCACTAGCCACCTCTGGGCGCAGGTCTACCCGTGGAAGGGAGCCTGGAACGGCCAGTCCAGTCAGCATCGGAGATGCACAAAAGAGGCTTGGGGCCTGGGGTGTTTGCACGTGACAGGCACCGTGTCAAGCAGTTCACACATGTCGCCTCCTTCTGGATTTGGGGGGTGGAGGGCACGGCCTGCCTCACGGGGCCGCACAGGGCCTGGATGCAGCCTCAGGCATGACACACTCAGCACAACGCCAGGACGGCTCGGGTTTGTCACCTGCTCATCTCCGCACCTCCACTGGGCTCAGTCCTCACCAGCACACACCCGCCAGGTGGGGGCCGCCATGATCCCCACCAAGACGGGGAAACTGAGGCTCAGAGGAGCCCACATGCTGGCCCGGGGCTGCACCAAGACAAAAGGGCGTTCCTTAAAGATTTACCGCAACATCGAATCTGAAAGCAAATCCATGAGCTTTCCACACTGTTACCTTGAAGTGACACTAAAACCCACTGGTCCTTCTGCCACGTTGAATGCATCTTCTGCCCAGGCATGCTTTTGTGACATTGTGCATGGATCATCTGGAAAATATTGGATCACTGAGTCAGGCAGCTCTTCCCAATGTTGACACGTTCCATTAAACAGTCTCAAAAATTGGTTTGTTAATATCACCACCAGTCTCTTTGTCTTTGCTCACCGTTTGTCAGTCATCCCATGAAAAAGTGACTCCCAGCTTAGCCATCAGGCACTGTTTCTGGAGAGAGCCGGTGTACACCGAGCTGAAATCAGTGTGCTCTTTGCGTATTTTGCCACACAGATGGTTTAAAAGACAAGTATTCCGAGTGGCGATTTAATATGCTAATAATTGTACTGCTCCATCAAGGGCATGCTTAAGCGGAGCTCCCCTTCAGCCGTAAGCGCGTGGCGGTGACGGGTTTCCTGACCCCACACACTGCGGGACGTGGCAGTGGCCACCGCCGGCTCCGCATAATCAGGGAAATGTCAACACCGCGAACATGCAGCCAACATCTCAGTTTTAGGAAATCCTTTCAGCCTCACGGGCCCCCAGTGGGGTCCTGGTGATCCCTGGGCTATGAGGACCCCAGTTTATAGCAGCTGCCCTAGGTCATAAACTTAGGAGGAGAGTTCTGGAAAGGAGAGAGGGTGGAAGAGGGGAAGGAAGTGGGGCTGCCAGTTACCAATGCAATAGCAACTAGACTCAAACTTAAGTCTGAGACCAGAACCAAGGACTCAGAAACCCTTCCAACTGGCAGGCAGCACGGGAGGGGGTGTCACTCGGGGCCCCCTTAAGCCCCGGTCTCTGAACACTTTCCAGGCCTGCGAGGAGCCCAGGCAAGGTCACTTTGCCCTGAAACTTTTATTCCTTTGACATGGGACCTCAAGGGGCTTTCAAACCCTACAGAATCCATACCAGACTGACCTCAAGCTTTCTAGGTTTTGCCCCAAAGTTCCTTGAATCTAGATCGCAACATTCCTTTGGTTTGGTGACCAATTCTGGTATCATTTGGGGTCTCACCAGGAAAGGGACGCCCACATAGAGGTGACCGCAGAGCAGCACATCAACGGCAGGTTCAGGGGCCCACAGGGGCTGGGGACGCTTCTGGGACCAACAACAGGAAGACGCCATCTTCACCCTGGGCTGGGGGTGGCAAGGAGAGGGGGCTGGGGAGAGCGCAGGCACCGGCGGGGGCCATCTCTTCTCCTGCCCTCCAAGCCATGTCTGCCGTTGGCTCATCCCGACCTGAAGCGGGACGCAGCCTCCCAAGGCCCAGGGCCTTGGGACATGTGGATCTGGAGGGGCCAAGGGAGACCAACCCACCCAGCTCCCAGGTCACACTGGCAACGGGCAACACTGCCAGGGCAGCCTCGAGAAGAGGTCACGGTGCCCACCTCCCGTCCAGCCTCCTACCCAGCCCAAGGCAGCAGGGGCTCTGCAGGCCTGTCTCGGCCAAACTCCCGCCTCTCCAACCTCCCTCCTGCTCCACGTGGCTATCCAGCCCCATGTCCATCAGCCTCTCCACAGCTCCTGGTCTCTGACCCTCACAACAGCCCCTTGAAGGAGCCCCAATACCACCCCCATTTTACGGACAAGGAAATCACGAGCAAGCAGCCAACAAATGGCAGATCCCAGATTCTCAGGCCCAAAGGCCGGCCCATGGCGTGAGCTGAGGGCATGGAGCCCAGTCTACGGAACCCCAGGTTCACCTGGACCCAGGCAGCTTCCCTGCCTTCCTCTGCCTCGGGACCTTCACCCGTCAACCTGCCCCCCCCCCGCCAGGTAAGGCTGATGATGACGTCCAAGTCTCAAGGGCACCATGGCCAGCCCTTCTGGAAGGGAGGGGTCCCCGAACCCCATCTGTGCTGCAGTACTCTGTGGCAAACCCACCCGCCTCGTCTCCTTGGCTGCCTGCACTTGTTTGAATCAGCAGCTGTAAGATTCTGATAGTGTAATCAGACAACGCTTCTCCATCTGGATTTCTGCAACCCACCGGGAACTATTTGCCAAACACGTGTTTTACAAAGCCTGGGTCCGCCTCACTGCGACTCGTGCAGCTGATAAGACCCACCTTTCCACGTGGCACGTGGAATCTGTCCCGGCTGGAGGGAGGGGCCCGCAGCTTCCAGGTACCAGAGGGGCCATGCCCGTGCCAGAGGCGGGGGGATGGCAGAGAAAGGACAAGGTCACGCTTTACTAAAAATATAAAAGTGCAACATGTGGTGCTAATCGAACACACAACAGGGGTCAGTGGTATCACGGAAAATAATTCATTTCTAACATCAGGCCAAACACCGCTGAGAGAAGGAACATTTGGAAGCTTGTCCCATGTACGCTGCTCTCTTTTCTGGATAATCTTCAAGAGGATACGGCACAGCTGACATGAGTGTGGCTAATGAGTTTAGGAAGGCTTTGAGAGTCCAGAGTAATTGCAAATGTGAATACTGCTGCAAAACGTGTCTACAGGAAGGCTTAAAATGCCCACTTCCTCTGAAACAAAACTTTTAAAAAATACGTATTCCTGGCCTGGTTGAGCAATTGGTCATCTACTAAATTGCTTGGCATGCCTACCTTCAGGGAGAGATGAGGAAACAAAACAAAACAAAACAAAACAAAACAAAACAAAAGAATAAACCAGGCTTCAGATTCTTTCATCAGCTCGCTGGGACCTTGGGCAGGTATCATCTCCCAAAGCCTCACCTGGCACATCTGCAAACAGGGGTTGTGTTGGCACCAGTGGTTGCTGTTCCACAACCAGCTTCCTGTTTTTTGACAGGACCCTGTTTTGTTTTTTTTTTAGGTGTCCTCCCCTCCCTTGTCACGGGAGCCTGGTCAGCTCAGCAGGCCCAGTGCGCCCTCCCTGGGTGCACGTGACCTGAGACCTGAGCTGCCCAAGCAGTGAGAGGAAGGCCTCCTGCTCCGTGTTTGGAGAAGTGGGGTTCTCCCTCCACCCCAAAGAGGAGAACAAAATCTAGCAGCCCCACGCCCCGCGGCAGCAGCCCACCACCACGAGCGAAGTCAGCCTGAGAACAAAATCGCAGCACAGAGGAAAAGGGCAAAGTTGAAAGAATCAGAGAAATGGAATCAGCGTCTGGATGACACCATTTCCCCCAACACACACACACACACTTGGGGTGTCTGCGCACTTAGAAGGTTAAACCAAACAGACCCCTTCAAGCAACAAGGATCCTGCCTGATATTAACAGGTGATGAGGGGAAGCCCCAGAGATCTGAAGTGACCTGCCCAAGACCACCCAGGAGGGCTTTACAGGGTCAGCTAACTCAGCTGCCCCCGGTGTGACGCTCACGCACGTGGCTGCAGATGCCATGCACACACACACACACACACACGCGTGCACGCGCGCACACACACACACAAACAGCTTCAGAAGCTAAAGGTCAAACAATAGTGGACCTCAATTATAGTTTGCGGTTCTGAATCTGTGGGCCCCCTGGGGTGTCGCTGGAAACAGAGCTTTATTACAAATGCAGATAGCCTTGCAAAGCAGTTTCAATCCTCAGTGTCACTACTGGATCTGAAATGAGACGTCATTAGAAATGGACCCAAAATGAAAAGTCACGCTCGATGGCCCAGCCACGGCCACGGGGAAGGCAGACCTCATTCTCAGTCCATTGCTTCAGCCCCACACCCCAGCAAAGTAAGTGCATGTATAGGGCTGGTGGGGTCTCCCAGGCCTTTCCATCCCACTCCTGAGTGTGCCCAGACACCCGAGTCATCACGGAGAAAGCTGCAGAAGAGCAGCTTCCTGGGGCCAGGCTCGGAGCATGGCCAGGGACCAGCAGCGGCTCAGTACTTGAGACAGACGGGGTTTAATCCGGGGCATGGGTGACCCCGATAATCGATCCAGACGTGAGCAGAGTGTAGGGTGCCAGGCGGGGTCCTCTGTGTCCGGATCTCGTGACGAGGAGGTGTGGCTTCCTCAGGCAGGGCACAGCTGGGTCCCCGGGGGCAGAGTTGGTGACACGTGAGCTTTTCCTCTTAGAGCTGCCCACGGAGTTTCTGTCTGCCCCTTGGGACTCGGGCTTTCACACAGCACAGAGATGGAGCCCTTGCCTTCTTCTTTTAGAAGGTTGCGCTTGGCTCCAGAACTAAAATCCAAAACTAATATATGTCCCTCCTCAGAACGTGGCCTCTGTGGTAAAGACACTGGTCTGGGCGTGGAACTCCCATACCGACTACTGGAAAGGTAACGCTGGGTGCTGGACAACTAGAGGAAAAACAGAATTTAAGACAGCATCGGTCTTAACGCCAATGACCAAGCAAACATTTAACCTTCAGGCTTGTCATGCAATAACGCTGACAATGGAAGTGGCAATAGTGATGCAACATAATAAAAATGGTGGAGGCGATGGTGGCAGCTGGCATCACCAAGGACCCGCTCTGTGCCAGGCGGTGCATTATTTAACCCCATGGAATTGTTACTAGAGGAGGAGGAGGAGGCACAGGTGGCTCGTGACTTGCCCAAGAGTCCCATCTCCGGGGAAGTGGTGGCAGTTGCTGGGGCTGGCCTCTCCCCTGCCACGCGTGTGGTCATGTTGGTAAAAGTCCAAGTGTTACCCTCGTGCAATGACAATGGCAACCCTTTGGAACTGCATGACGTCTCATTTCTCTTCTGTCCCCACGCCCATTGCCATTGCTGACGTATTTCACGGAGCCCAGCCCCTTCCCTGCACGCACTCATCACTCCCCACTGGGATGATCTCTTCCCGGGTTCACTCTGCCCCCAGATCCATGCACTGCCCATGAGCAGGGCCACCTCTGCCCATCTTGGTGCCCAGCACGGCGTCTGAGGGTCTCCATGTTTGTGCAGTGGGTGGCAAAGCCCCTGAGTCGTCAGCTTCCAGCACCGGCAGCCGCATGGATGGTGCTTGTTAACTTAGTGTTGAGGGAAGGACCCGAAACAACAAACGTGCGTCTGCCCCATTTATGTGATGTTATGCGATGTTAAGAAACAGGCAGAGCTGCTCTGTGGTGAGGTTGAGGGTGGCACTTGTCCGAGGGACGGAGGGAGGGGCCACACGACCTCAAGCTATGTGGTGGCTACTCGGGTGTATGCACGTGTGAAATGTCATCAGTGTTGACTTTACTCTGCATAAATTATACCTGAAGAAAAAAGGTAAAAACAGAAAATAAAAGGGTACATCTTGCTGGAATGAGCCCTCAGAATGACGAGTCTCGCAGAGCTGCCCAGAGTCCTCTGAACTGGGGGTGAAGCTCAGCTGCCCCCGCAGTGAGTGCAGCAGAGGGACACTGGTCCCCAGAGGTGCCTGCTGGTCCCCAGAACCCAGGTCTAGGCTGTCTTATGTGGCAAAGGGGCTCTGCAGATCTGACTAAACTGAGGCTCCTGAGGTGGGAGGTGGTCCCGGGTTATCCATGTGGCTTGATGCCGTGACAAGGTCGGAGCCACAGAAGGGGATGGGGCGGTGGGAGCCGAGGTCGGGGTGGGTGGTCATTGGCTCTGATGATGGAGGAAAGGAACCAGAGCCAAGGAATGCGGGGGCCTCCAGAAGCGAGGGCGGCGAGGAAGGACTCTCCGTGCAGCCCGGAGCAGGAGCCAGCCCTGCCACACCTGGGTGCTAGCTTGGCGAGCCCAGGGTGGGGGTGCTGACCCCCGGGACCACCAGGCAATGCATCTGAGTGGTTGTTAACCACTTAGTTCTTGGTAATTTGTGAAAGCAGCCACGGGAAACTGCCTGTTTCCTGTCATTCCTCTGCAAGCTCAGGCAACCTTATCTCTGAGCAATACCAGCCGGGAATCACCCGCTGCACTCGGAAAAGGCCCCCGAGCGGGACCGGTGGGTGCTCACCTGCACGCCTCCCTCCCTTCTGGACCGTGTCCCGGACAATGCGATCAGCAACCCGTTGTGCGCATTGAACTTAGCCCCCCTCGGCGACAGGCCAGGCTGGGCTGGGGCTCTGAGACTCCTCCACTGTGAGGAGCTAAGACGGAGCTGCATCTTGGGGGTCCTGGAGCTTATGCCATTGTGGGGTTCATTTTAAGAAAAATCACTTAAACTTATAAAAGCAAGACTCAAGACACCCCCAGGGTCTTAGAAAAGGCTCTGCAAGCATGGGCCCTGTGGCTCCACCTCCTCAGCCCCCCACACCCACCCAAACGGAAGAGCCTGTGGCTATCTCCAGGCAGGACACGGATCAGGGTTGGCGTGAGCCTGTCCCCTTGGCATCACTGTGCAGAGCCTCTGCAGGGTCAGCTGTGGGCCAGCCTCCCAGGGGTGTACAAAAGGGGGGCCAAGGGGTGGGGGAGCATCCACACCAATTGCAGCCAGTAAGATATGCAGTCTCTAGAGAGTTTAAAATGTCATTGAATTCAAGAGTCAGTCTGCTTTTCATCATCATCCCTGGACTGGCAATTCTGAGCAATGCCAGTGGTAAGATCCCCCTTTCTGCTGGGCAGACCCCCTGCCCCTCCCCCACACCCCAGCCCTCACTACATCTCTGTGTGTAAAGGAAGGAGCAGGTAAGTGGGGGGGGGGGGTCCGTGCCACTGCCAGAGCCCTCAGTGCTGCACATCTTCCACCTGCCCCTCCAGTTCCCCACTTCTCCCGACACCCAGACCAGGAGCTGGCCCTGTGGACCCCAGGGGGGCTCCCTTGCCTTCCGGCTGTTTCAGGCTGGGTGTGGCAGATGGAACCCTGCCAGGGAGAAGATGGAGGGAGAAGAGTGATGAAAATCATATTTTTGTTCTTATTACTTTTCATTCTATTTCCATTTAACATTTAACTTTGAAATATAGGAAAATGTATGGAGAAAGACAGATGACAGATACAGATAGATAGATGAAGGGATATGGATGGTAGAGATTCAGCCAGGTGTAAATGTGGCCATGGATATATAGACATAGATAAGTAGACAGGAAGAAAGAAAGATAGAGCTTCTTCCCCTTAAGGAATGAATAAAGGGATAAAGGATGGAGGGAAGGGGAGAGAAGCAAAGTAGAAAAATGGAAGGAAGCCCTATCTGAGATGCCCACAAGGAATTCCCTAATTTTTATTTTCTTCCTTGAATTGGGGACCCAGCATCAGGCCAGGGGAGAGACATGAGTCAGGGTCCCATGTGTGCCCCTTCAGCCAGCTTCCTGGCAAGTCCCCTCTCCACACCCCCGTCTCTCTTTCAGCCTGAGGAGACCTGGAGAATAGCTGAAGTCCCTTCCAACTCAAACGCCCCCCAAGGTCCCCTCCTGGGCCCCCCATGCCCCACATGGCTCCTGGAGCGCCCACCACCAGAGTCGGCTGGGACCTGCATCTCCGAGGAGCGGCGTCATCGTGGTTACCGTGAATTGAGTCCCTGAAAAAGGTTTATGGAATCTTTTCACTGTCTCAAAATACCTCCCTGTAAATACTTGCCTTTTTTCGATGCAAAGCCCAGGATCCGTGAGCACACGGCATCGGATCGTGCATTCCCACCCAAAACGCAGGACATGAACACAACTGTGCAGAAATATCAGACAAGCCCAAGGTGAGGGCTCTTCGACAAAATTAGCATCAGTGTTACAAAAGATAAAGGAAAACGCACGGAGCTTGAGGAGCCTAAGGAGACGTGGCAACTGGGGGCAGCAGGCGGTCTTAGATTTTCTTTTGCTGTAAAGGGCATTCTTAAGACAATTGGAGAAATCTGAAGCAGGCCCAGAGCTTAGATAACAGCATTGCGTCAGCGTTATTTTTTTTTGTTTTGATAATGTACTGTGGTTACATGGAAGAAATCCATGTTTTTAGGAAATAATACACAGAGAATTTAGTGCTAAAGGCTTATAGTGTTTATATTGTCTACAAGTTAGGCTCAGAAAAAATATGTGCATGCTATATATAATATATTGTATGTAATAGATATATTTTACATAAATGTGTGTATAGAGAAAGACAAAGAGACAGAAAACAGAGAAGAGAGAGACAGAGAGAGAAGGATAAAGCAAATATGGTAAATTGGGGGTGACTTTATGTGGGGCATCTGGGTGAAGGACATCTTGGGAATTCTTTAGACTCTTCTTCCGACAGTAAATCTGGAATTTAAAGAAGGGCTGGGGGTGCTCTTTCAGGGATCCCTGAGTAAAATACAAACACACAGGCTACGAATTCAAGAACGTGAATGAGGTGGGGAGATGTGGTGGGTACAGTGGGGGAACCAGCCAGCCTCCACGTTTCAAACCAGGACACGGGTGTCAAGCAGGGGGGCACTTACAGTCCCTCCCCCGGGCACGGTTCACCGCGGCAAATTCTCCCAGGTCCACTCACTTTCATCACCCTAAATCGTCAAAAGACGCCCCCTCCGCTGTACGACACTTAGCCAGCAGTGGGCGAGGGCGGCTGCGAGCGGCGGCACAGGATGAGAGATGCGGGAACATTCAGATGCTGAGTTCTGATCATATCTAATGACATGAATTCAAAGGCATATTATTTACTCTTAAGCAACCCATGGGGCCCCACAGCTTTGAATCAGGATTTCGCATACAATGGGTGAGAGATTTTTCAGGCACAGCAACTCCCTTTATATAACGCAATTTCAATAAATTTCCTATAAGATACATGAGCATGATCTCAAAGATAATATGGGAGTAATGGGGACAAAGCCACGGCCACCACCTGTGTTTACAGATAGCTCACCCCCGATGGGCTCCGACTCCAGTCAGACGCCACCTGGGATTCCTTTCTCCCAGTTTCCCAAGGTCCATTCGCAGGCCCCTGCGAGCTGTGTGGACTTTCCGGTTCCTCCACTTCAGGGCTGTCTTAATTATATCCAGCCGCCATGACTCGGAACAACCGCTTCTTTCAATCTTGTCCAGTTTGCCCACAGCCATGCCAGCCTGGCTTCCAAACTGGATCTTGGCATTTCTCAGCACATTTGCTCAAAGTGCACTGGTTACTGAGGCGTCAAACTCAAGCACGGTGCTTTGTGTTGAGGGACACAACTTAAATCCAGTTGGCCGATTTCCAAAACAATTGTCAAATTAACGTGGGGTATCAGTATTGTCGTTTCTATGTTTAACTTAGCTCTTGGAGGTTTGAAAAACAATAATAATATCTCAGATATGCCTGAGAAGCAAAGAAAGAACACATCCACTGTCTTTCCACACTGTTGAGCTCAAACAAACACCCGTTGACAGGTGAACACGGGCTGCTGAGCACAGAATTTGGCTTTCTGCTCTGTGGCGTGTGGCCTTTCTCTGCCTGGAAGGACTCCGTCTCTCTCCTCCTGTCCCAGTTCCCTGGCCTCCTGGGTGTGTCCTTCCAGGCCCAAGTCCCAGGCCAGCTCCCCATCCCCTCCCCCTGCTGTGCTGCCCCCAGGCTGTCCAGAGTGATCCGCGATGCACCGTGCTCCTCTTTCAGGATGTACACTTCAAATGCTCTATGGTCCCTCTGCATTGTTGGTGGATCCCGTATTTGAAAATTCACCCAGTTGCCAACATTTATTTATAACCCCAAAATCAATACTTGTAGCCCTTTGATGGTCATTTGTGGACATCGTAGCATGAGGAGAAATTTGAGTCTCCTGGTGCATACATTCCCAGCTGAGGTTGAACGCCACGACGCTCGGCCTTCTTCCTTCAGCTCTCGTCCCATAAACAAGTGTCCTTTCCAAGGTATAGTTAGTGCCATGTTTTCCATATTTTTGTGTGTTTTTTTTTTTCTTTTTCGGTGATTTTGCTGTTTAACACAGCCTGTGAGTGTGGTGCTGCAGAGCTGTCTAGCATTCCTGGGCTCAAGAATGCTGTGATGTGCCTTGCAGAGAAAACGCTTGTGTTAGACAAGCGTCATTCAGGCATGGACAATGGTGCCCTTGGCTGTGAGTTCAAGGTTAATGAATCAGCAGTATAAAATAAGGTGTCTCTAAACAGAAACGCACATACAACTAGATTATTTGTTGACCAGTGGACGAGCTGTTGTGACCAGAGGCTGGTGGGAACCTAACCCAGTATCTCCGCGGCGGGCAGTGGTTCAGGATTTGCTCAGTCCGTGTTCCTGGCAACTGGACAGAACAACCGCCATGGCTAAAAGGACTGACTGTGTTATCATTTCCTCACCTCCTGACTCCTGCATTGAGTTTCTTACTTGCTTGCCATAGCACTGTGTGGGTATAAAGACACAGTGCTCATTTTCTGATAATCAATGGGCAATATTAGGCATGCCCATTGGCATGGTCTCACTTTGGTCCTACTTGCCAGTTCAGATGGAAGAAAAGTGGAGGCAGGGTATATTAAGTTGAGAACTGTGAGACCATCTCTGGGCTCAGTAAGAGAGAGCACAGCCACTGATGCATGACGAGCGCCAGGGTGGAAGTTAAGGTGGCGGCAGCCACGTGCCAGCACTTCCTGCTCTTGGTGCAATGTTACCTTGCCATGAGAGGGCAACCGAACATGTAAACCCTGAACTGACTTGTTGCCAGTCGCCTGCCACCACCACATCCCCAGATTCCCGGGTAATTTAAAGCAGTGTTCTCCAGTCACACCCTGCATAGGAAGCACCAGGGCACCTCGTACCCATGCAAATTCTGATTTGGTGTGTCCCAGTTGGGAGCTGAGATTCTGCATTTCCAACAAGCTCCCTGATGAGGCATGAGGACCGCACTTTGTATAGCAACGATTTAGAGTAAAAGAGTGAAGAGCACTTAAGTAACAGTGCTGCAAAGTCTAATGATAAAAGTAATACTCTCCCATCCCCTCTGCTGTTCAAAGGCTTAGCGTGGTTAGGGACTCTCCATCACAGTCCTCTGTCAACCCATCCCGGAAACCAGCCCCGACAGCCTGTCTGCTCTAACTCCTCTCCCACCCACGGTCTTGATCACCTTATTCTCTAGTCCCCCAAAGCCCCTCTTTGCTGTGTCTTGGCTCGGCCTTCAGATCCATGTGTCTCTGTTTCTCACCTTCCTCTGTGCCCCAGGAGCTGACCGTGTTTTCCATCAGGGGTCCCCTGCTCTCTGGTTTCTGGCTGGGTCCAGCCAAGGGGGCACCAGCAGGAGATGGCAGAGGGGGGAGGGGAGGGGCAGGGCCATGTCTCCCCAGCACCCACTTTGCAGGTGGCCTTGAGGCTGCACCCTTCTCTGTCCAGGCCCCCTCCACACAGCTCTTCAGCTGCTGGTTGGCAACCACCAGCTCCCCTCACCCACTTGGGCCTGGGGCAGGGGGGAGCCCCTCTGTCGGGAGCATGGGAGTGGGGCGTTAGGTCTCGTGGTTGCCTGACGCCTCAACCACGGCTTTGCAAACAGCGCCTTATTAGGTTCTCGCTCTCCTGGGGTTAACTAATTTGAGCATGGCCTGTGTCTCCTGCCAGGGCCCTGCATGGTGCACTTGTCTTCTCCAGAACTTCCGTGATCCTGTAGGAAGCAGGGTTCCCATGGGGAGTGTCCCACCAGGGTTGGCCGTTACTATAAATAACTATTAATTATTTTACTAAACCCCGAAGTTCTAGCTCTTGACCCTCCTTCCAGTCTTCTTGGATTATTTAATCCATCAGCAATACCCTCTTCCTTGAACTCATTCAACAAATAACCTGGCACCTAATTTTGAGCTGCCTTCTCTTTTTTGTAGTTGCTTCCAAGGACTAGTCTTGTCTCCCCAACTCACCAGGAAGCACTGAGGGGACTCTTGGGGTTCTGAGCATCCCCCGTCCAACTCAGCACCTCGCAAAGGGCCAGGATCTTACAGTTAATCAACGGTAAACGTCTCCTCTGACCAGGAAAAATACCAGATGCATCTGAAACTCAAATAATTCAAATGAACAACTTGAAAACAATCTATTACGTGTGTCCTCCATTTTGGTAACAAGTGAGTATTTGGGAAAATGTATAAAAGCAATAAAACACTTTTTAAAATCTGTTTTAAAAATACAGTTGCAAGCTACTGATGCTCTTATAAAGTTTAACCAGAGAAAATTAACGCGCTTTCTTCTAATTTGCTGAGCTGAGCCCACTCTGCTGACTCCCACAGGCCCAGCACCTGCCTGGGGACCACCCATCGGGGGGGGGGGCAGGGTGTCTCGCCCCGGCGGGTGATTCTATGTCCCTGAAAGTAATCATGTCACTGTTTAATGGATCAAACACAGCTCCCATTTATTTCTGTTGACCTTCCCAAGAAAACTGAGCAAGTAGCATCTTGCACTTCAAAGCCAGCTCTTCTGTTGAGAAGTCCCATCATGCTGTTTTCTGGAAGGTGTCCCTGCCCCTATCCAGACACGGCCCAGAGGCCGGATTAAGGCAGTGGAGAAGGGGCTCTTTTTATGATTTTGAAACTTATGAATCTGAGAGGAGCTGAAAATGCAATTCTCATCTATTAGAAGCCAGTTTTGTTATGACAGAGTTGGTCTGTTTGCTCGCTTGCTTTCTTGGAAGTGTTTTCCTTGTAAACGTTCCTTCCACTCATGCCCACCCCCCACTTCTCAGTTTGAACC
Organism: Bradypus variegatus; assembly: GCA_004027775.1. Classification (NCBI taxonomy): domain Eukaryota; kingdom Metazoa; phylum Chordata; class Mammalia; order Pilosa; family Bradypodidae; genus Bradypus; species Bradypus variegatus. The sequence continues at coordinate 31,370 of PVKY010000055.1, read as the reverse complement.
GGCAGGCATGACATCTGCAAGGCTTTCAAAGCAACAAGTACTTCAGACTTGGCAGTTCTGGTGTAGTTAAGGGATGCTGTCGCCATCGCTGGATGGATTACGAGTCCAGTTGGGTGTTGGAGGAGAGAGGGTCCCTGGGGCCTTGAGCTTCCCCCTGCCCGCCTGTCCATCCACCTATCACCAGCATCATGCTGGCAAGACAAGGAGTCCTTCTTCTCTGCTGGAGTTACCATAATCCCTAGCCTGGGGTCTGTCGAGAGCAGGCTCAGGCTGTAATAGCAACCAGGCCCTCTCCCTTTGGACCCAAAGTCCTCAATTCCAAAACTGAACCATGGTAAGAAAAGAAATGCAACTCATGAGCAAATCCAGAACTGGCTAAGGCACAAGACTCCCCTCAGGTGCAACACTCCAGGAATGCCAAAAATACTCAGTGGTCAAGGCAAACAGTATTTTAATACGAAATTTTAAGGAATCAAGATCCAGGCCAAGATATTCATGATGAAAAAAATAAAAATTTTAAGTAAAGACAGCATCCTGCCCAACAGTGCCCTATTCACCTAAACCAACCCTGGTTTCCAATAAAACTTTATTTATGAAGCCTGGTAGCCCTCCCCCAGGCTGCTGGCCATCGTTTGCTGATTTGATTTTTTTAAAATATTGCATTAAAACAACATTTCTCTTGATTCCTGAGTTTGCTGGCATCCCCTTACATTGCACCTCCGAGATAAGTGCCCCTCACCTTAGTTTTCTTGCTCCTGGCTCCCGTACACCTGGAGATGGCAGGGTGGGCATTGTCGGGGAGAGCGGCCTTTCCCTGGTGACAGCACCCAGGACCAGGAGACGCCACACCACGAAGAAGGCAGAAATGCGATGGCTGGGTGGCAGCTAGGGGCCTGGCCACTGTCACCAGAAGGTGGCAACCACCCAAGGGTCCATCAGCGGGTAAATGGAGAGACAGAAGTGTCCATCCACACAGTGGAATATTATTCAACAATAGAAAGGAATGAAGTTCTGGACATGCTGTGAAATGGATGAACCTTGAAAATGTCATGCTTGGTGAAAGAAGCCAGTCACAAAAAGCTGCATGTCACATGATTTCACTGATATGAAATGTCCAGAATAGGGAAATCCATAGAGATGGAAAGTAGATTCGTGGTTGCTGGGGGCTGGGGGAGGGGGGATGGGGAGCGACTGCGGGAACAGGGTTTCCTTCTGGGGTGACGAAAATATTTTGAAATTAGATAGTGCTCATGGTTATAGTGTAAGTGAACTAAGTGCTACTGAGTTGTTCACTTCAAAATGGCTAATTCCAAGGCAGCGCCCACTCTTGGAGCCGACCCCTTCTCACTTCATCATGGTCCTGACCCAGATGATAGCTCTAATATATATGCTGACTCCCTTATCCCTTTCTTTGGGTTTAAGGACCTATTTTAAAAGTCAAGCAGAAAAAGGGACATTACAAATGTAAATCCCGCAGGATGCAATTGCTGTTTGCGTGGCTAGTGATTCTGATTACTTTCATACCAGCTGCGTATCAAGGAGAATTGAATTCAGGTGGCATGAAAATTACCTGCTTCTGCAGAACACACCTCTCTACCTGTTTCCTTGCACACCTGAGTTCAGGAGCCCTGTTCCTCCACAAGAGGGCGTGGCCTCATGGAGGCCGCTCCACCTGGGCAGCCCCAGCCCCGCCCTCACCCCGGGGAGGCCCCAGCTGGTCCTGCCAGCCCAGGAACCCAGCCGCCCCGGGTTGCAGTCGAGCTGGGGAGGGAAGGCTTCCTTTGTGAGCCAACTGCAGGCTTGGGCTGATTCGAAAGGTGAGGTGTGGAGACAAAGAAAACACTGTACCTCGGTGAATGCCGCTGCCATTTCCTGCTTGTTTACAATGTGTCTGCACAGTGCTAAGGACGTTATACGCGTATCTTATTTAATCTTCCCAACACCAGCTGAAATGGGTCTTATTCTTTTGCCCACTCGGCTGATAAGGAAGCACAGGGAAAGAGCTCAGGTATCTTGCTCAAAGGTTCTTTCCTGGTCTTAGGGTCAGAATAATTATCCAGATAACTAGACAGAGGCCAGCACGAAGAGGCAAGCCCGGGCACGGTGACCTTCGCCGGCCTGCATGGCACCAGAATTTGAGGCTTCTCCAAAAGTCTAAGTCACAAGATATTCCTCAAATGAAAATACTGGATCCTTTCATCCAAAACACAAGGGGAACGTGCATTTGGAGGGAGCAGTGGGGGCTGATTTGCAAGATGTAGGATGGACGCGAGTGAGCCTGGCTCCGTGTGGCCTAAATGAGCACGGGGTCTCTGGACCCCCGACCCAGTGTGCCTGGATGAGTCTGACCACAGGACGGGCCAGATCCGCAGTGTGCCGCAGTCCTCAACCTAATCCCCTGACCTTCCTGCAGGCTACCACTCACCTGGGCTCACACCTGTCCCCACCTTTCCTGCCTGCCAACCTGCAAGCTGGGGGCCCAGAAGCCACCGTCAGCATGCCATCTTTGTCCCAGGCCCCTTGGCTATGGAATTCACATTATTAGTTTTTTAATGTTGGAGTGATCACCGGTGGTGTTCCATGTGACACAGCGTGCCCACCATTCAAGGTGCCCAGTGGCTGCAGACAGGTCTCCAGGTACGGAGATGGGAGGAGGAAGGGAAGCTCTCTCTTCACCTTTAAATGGGGTGAGCCTGAGTTCTGTAACAGTGATTCCAGCAGAGCCTTAAGGAGTGTCTACTGGGATTGGGGTTTTAGGGTCTGACATCCATTGGGCCCCAGGAGGCTGACCTCAGCCAGAGGGGGCCTTCCAAACTCTCCATTACCATCAGCCTCCCTGTCCTTCAACGTGTCCCCAACCATCCAGAGTGTCCCAGACGGTCCCACCAGGCACGGCCCATTTCCTGTGCCACCCTGCAGTGTTAGCTACCATTATCTTAGGGTAGCAGATAACCATTGTAGAAACTTTAGAAGATGCAATGTAACTGAAAAGGAAAAAAAACATCATCAAAAGATAACCATGTAAGAATGTAAGAGGGTGCAGTCTGGCAGCTCCTCAGAAAGTTGAACACAAAGTTACCACATGATCCACCACATGCGCCCCTAGGTACCTGCCCAAGAGAGACCAAAACAAAACAAAAGAAAACCTGTAGACGAGAGCTCACAGCAGAGTTACTCATCACAGCCCAGAAGCGGACGCAGCACAAATGTCCATAAACAGATAAACAAACTGTGGTTCACCCACATAGCGGACGATTGTGTAGCCTTAGAAAGGAACAAAGTCCGGACACACACTACCACACTGAGGGCTGGGGAAACACGATTCCGAGGGAAGGGGACAGTCACTACAAGACCACCTGTCATGTGATCCCACGGATGTGAAAAGTCCAGAACAGACAAATCCATGGGACAGAAGGTAGACCCGTGAGCTGAGGGCTGGGGAGGGGGAAGTGGGGAGTGACGGCCAGTGGGTACAGGATTTTTTGGGGGGGAGTAATTAAAATGTTCCAAACTTAGATTGTGGTGATGGCCACCCATCTCTGTGTATATACTAAACATCACTGAACTATACATTTTAATGAGTGAATTGTATGGTATGTGAATTATATATCAATAAAGATTCTTTTAAAAGCAAGTATTCATCTTAACATCAGAGTTCATATTTTTCCAGTCACCTCTTTTCCATTGCACATATACATAGATAAAAGTATACGTCTATACACACGTGTATACATATTATATGTGTGTGTATAGTCTTTGCACTGGCATATTACATTCATAGGTAGATACAGAGAGAGAGGATTTCATTGTGTTCAGTGGCTGTGCAGTACAGTGTCTCACTGTCTCGATATGCAAACTCATTTACCTCTGCCCTCTTCCAACTTTTCTCTTTCACATACTCTTCAGTGACCACTTAGGAAGACCTTGCTCAGTGGACCAGTGTTTCCTCGGGATGGCTGCCTAGTGGAGCTGCTGGAGTGTTCACTTATTACAGCTTGTGTCCTGGAGAACTAAATTGTCCTCAAGGAAGGTGGCAGCCACCTCTGTGCCCGTGGTCAGAGCATGGGCAGTGCCAGCTGGTGTGCCCTGTGCCCTCCTCCGGCCCCTCAACCGCCTGCCCTCCCTGCTCCCCTCACCTCCGTTAGCTGGGACAACAGTAGCACCCGGTACTGAGCATCTGCTTTGGGCCGAGAGGACACTGTCTCCTGTAGGGCACCCACGGCTGCTTCCAGCAAACCAGTAGATGGGAATAGTCATGACAAGGCCCCTCCTGGGGAGCACACGACGCCCACCTGTCCAGGGAGGCCTGGGGGGCAGGCAGGGCAGCTTGTCAGTGACACGTACTTTGGATGTGAGGGCCTTTTGGCAGCACCTGCGTGCTCCGGCCTGCAAGGCCCGGGCCTCCTTCGGTGTTTAACTCACTGAGTCCTGACAGTGTGGAGCTGGGGTTGACCCGGAGACTCCTGACCCCGGCCCACGGCCTTCCTGGCTCTGGCACACTCACTCACGCCCTGGACCCTCAGGCTCTGGCGCTTTCCATCCTTGCTCCACCATTTCTCTCTATCAGCCCCATTTTCACCGGCATTGGCTTATCCCACTGGGACATGTGATGGTTAATTCCCTGCGTCAGCCTGGCTCGGCTGTGCTTTCCAGTTGCTTGTTTGAACACTGGCCGAGACGGTGCTGTGGAGGTGTTTCATAGATGGGGTGGCAGCCATGGTCAGTTGGCTCTAAGCCAAGGGGATCACCCTCCATAATAGGGGTGACCCTTGTCAGTCAAAGGCCTTAGAGCAAAGATCTGAGGTTCCCTTATGCAAGGAGAAATCCTGCCTCAAGACTGTAGCGTCGTCTCCTGTCCAAGAACCTCCAGCCTTCCGGCCTGCCCTGTGGATTTCAGACGGTCCCCACAATCACATAAATCCCTTAATCATACACACATATATATATACCTAATACAGGGTTGGTTCTCACAGTCTCACAGTTTCAGGACCTGTCGCTGTCCACCGGAAATTCATTCATTCACAGACTGGGAGGAGGCAGGGAAGGGCAGGCAGGGCCCTGCGGCCCGTGGAGGGGGGATCTGTGACCAAATGGCCAAGCATCCTGGGGACCAGGCGAGGCTGCTCCGCCAGCATCATGGTCACCAGGGGCAACTGAACTGGGAGGGCTTGTTCCACTCAAATAGTGGTCAGAAAAGAAAGTATAATCAGTCACAAAGGTGGTTCTCTAAAGCCGGGAGAACAAAGATGTTTTTGCAATTTGGATTCTGAACAGTCCTCCAGCCCCAACAGGCAGAAGTTAGGGAACAGAAGCAACTGGAAGCCTGACTTCTCACCAATTTAATTCTCTTTAGCAAAGCGTGTGTCTCTTCAGTAGCTAGAATGCCCGGGATTGTCAACCCCAGCCCTCTGAGGACGCAACTCCGGAAACAGCCTGTGCCAGCACTGGGTTCCTTCCCTGGACAGACGTCAAGCCTCTCGGCAGGCTGAGGAGGTGTTTGAGTCTGTGTCCTCTGCACACCCAGGGGTCAGGGTGACGGTGTGAGCAGAGGATGGCCTCCTCTACTTCCAAGTTGTATCCACATGGGGAGAGAACAAGGCCATCCCAGGCTCTGCCCCCCCAGGTTGGCTTTTCCAAAGCCCAACATGATGTTTGGCTCATCTTCACTCTGCACCCCAAATGGCAAGTGGGGATCCCCTAGAGTCGCCTACCGTGAGCTAGAGAAGAGCATGAGTTGCCCAGTGGTCCTGGGGCTTGGGTGGAACAAGTCAAGGCCCGTTGGCCTATCAGTGGATTGCCCTGGAATAAACCGATAGTAGCCACTGCATTTCCTGGCTTTTCTGTGGAAGCCCATTCCCTTATCATCTCCACTACTTCCCAGCACTCAGCAGGGAGCCCTGCTATCATACCACCGATAGGTAGGGAAGCCACAGCATAGACTGCTGGGCACACAGCCGCACAGAGGAGCACAACCCTGTGCTCCGGGAAGCCACACACACTCGCCCTGCCCTTCTCGGAGAGTGCAGATGTGTGCTTGTGGCCCACACTTTCAGGACCGTCCTCTGTGCTCAGAAACCACTTCAACAGCAAGCAGAGCAGAACCAACCAGAACACACACCTCCGCAGGGACCCCTGGGTGCTGATGTGCTGGAAAGCATACGTTTGCTTGTCCCCACATTCCTTCCTTCAGGGCAGTGGCTGCAGGTCCACGAACCAGCCCTGAGAACTAGTGACCACGGTGGGTGTGGCAGGATGCCCCCGCCTGGGTCCTGCTGCTCGCTAGCGTGCAACGGGGATAACGCCAATTGCCAAGGGGAGCCTCAGTGTGTGTGCGAGCATGTGTGCATGCATGTGTGCTCTGTCTAAATGTATGCATATGTGTACACTGTGTGCACGTGTGAATGTGTGTGCACATGTGAGAATGTGTGCACAATGGATTGCTGTCAGGAAATCCCTGACCTAAAGCACATGTCACAAGTTGGTCTCATCAATTTTTTTCCAGGGCCACGTAACGTGATGGGGCCAACACTGGCGCTCAGCAAAATGGGTTGGAGGAAGGATAAATTGTTGTCATAGCAATAAACCAACTGAAGCCACCCCACCAGGCCAGAGACGAGCCTTAAGGGCAAGACACGGTGCATGTGGCTGGCCCCCACGGGGGCAGCAAGGCCTAGGCCAGGTGGCACAACTGACGGCAAGCCTCTGGGACACCCAGGCCCCCGTCACTCCGAGGGGCAGCCGGAGTTAAGCTGCCCAGTCATGAGGGCTCACAGGAGGAGGCAGGACTGGAAGGAGGACGGGGGATGCTGGTGTCAGGAAGGCTCGGGCCTCAAGCCCTATACCTGGCTGTGTGACACCGAACAAGTCACACAACCTCTCTGAGCCTCCATTTTCTCATCTGTAAAAGGGGGTTCATGATGCTTTGTTCAGGGGCTGTTGTGAGCATTAAATGAGTAATTATGTGTGTGTGTACATGTGTAAATACTAATCCTGATCTTGGTACAGTGTACACACTTGCTAGCACAGCCTGGCCTATGGCATGCCGAGGTGTAACGCTACTGTTCATTCACTGATCTACTCGGTGGGTGTTTATTAAACACTTACTATTCACCTGTCAACATTCTAGTAAATAAAAGAAATTCTAGTTAATTCTATTCTAGTAAAGAAAAGAAATCCCTACTCTCATGGAGCTGAAAGTCTAATGCAGAAGAAAGAAAACAAACAAATAAAAGATAAAGAGTATGCTTTTTGGTGGTGACAAATGCCGTGGAGAAAAGGAAATAAACAAAGCAAACCCGGGTAAGGGGATGGAGCTGGCCCTGTAGGCACTATCCTCAGACAGGGCAGTCGGGGGCAGCCTCTGGCAGCGGTGCCACCAGAACCCAGACCTGAATGGCAGGAGGAAGGGAGCCATGCAGAGTTCTGGTGGGAGAGCATTCCAGGCTGCCGGTCTGGCAATCACAGGCCCTCGAGTGGAGCATGACTCCTTGGGGCACCCGAGGCAGGCCGGGACGGCCAAGGCACACGGCCCCCACCTCTGCTCTCAAAATGGCACTTGGGCTGGTGAGTGGCCTGGCAGGCTCCTGGCCCCCAAAGCCAGGTCTCCAGCCTTTCACTGCTTTAGGGACAAGCGTGCCCTAATGGGTAGTGGCCAACTTTAGGCCTCACCCGGACGTAATTTCTCCCTGGCATTAATTGGCAGGGAGTGGGTGGGGGTGGAGGGGACAAAGCCTCAAAGTCCCGGGTATGTCTCAAGTTGACGCTCCCTCCGAGCCCCAAGGCTGGGGCTGCACAACTGAAAATGGACACCCCACGTCAGCTCTCATTCGAGCAAATGAACAGATGCTGCAGGCATGCCGGGCACCCCAAGGTGCCCATCCCTGCTACTCGTGAATAGCCCACCTTGTTTCTCTTAAAAATAATTTTTTTAAGGTCTTGACAAAACACCCACTCTTCTGGGATTTCCAGAGTTAGCAAAAACTGAGCACACAGCAGCAGAAAGCTGAATTGGTGTGTAGCTTGTATTTTCCATTTCCTTTGCTTCCACCTTCCTGCTCCATTTGAGGGGAAAGGGAAGCAGTTAATGTCATGGAGGGAGTGGGCTTTTGCCAAGTTGTCCACAGTCCCTCTGTCCCTGTGGGCCTGTGTCTCTGGACAAGCTCGGAGCATCCCTTCCGCGCACTGTGGCACAAGACGGCGTTGGGCTACTTCATTCCCGCTGCTTTTTTCCGGGGAGTTTTAATTTTTTTTTTCCAGTTGCCAACAGTATGTTAGGGGAGTTTTTCCCTTTAAGCCTCACCTGCCAACAGCTCAGGGAGAGCAGGGCGTGGGGAGGTGACAGCACGGGGCTGGCCAAATCCTGAGCCACTTCCACAGGCGATGTGTCGGTCACCCGGCGTGGGGGCAGTGAGCTCACACTCTCCTGCATAGGCCTCTGGGGGCCTGGCCTTCACCAGGGGGGTAAGGAGGGTGGCTCTGCGGAGCTTGGCATTCTCCTCTGTTAATCCCCAGAGCATGCAGGGTAGGAAACAGGAGTTTGGGGTGTGGAAGGCTAGGTTCTCGACATCACTGAGCCCCCCGGAAGGACGGCAGCCCCTGCTGGAGCTGCTGGGGGCAGGGCTGTGTCCACCATCCAGCCTGTGCCAGAGTGGGGAATGCAGTCTTTGGGGTCCCGGGGCACAGTCAGGGAAGGGCATTCCCAAGGGCCTGAGGAGAGGCAGCCGAGAGCCTCTGGCCATCCAAGGACCATCGTTTCGATCCATGAAGTTGTCTACACAAAGCTTCCAGGGCTTTCTGAACTAAATGGTGTTTTGTAGGATTCTTAACTTCACAATTTTCAGAAAGAGAGATGATATGCAAAGGGGATTTAAAGTCAGCGTGAGGACTGTGCAGGGACCGCAGGGTCCAGTCAGCTGGGGACATGGAGGAGCACAGGGGCGTCTGATTCCAAAGGATTCCAGGGAAAACACCACTGTTCCTCTCCTTGGCATCTCGTTTATCTCTAGCTCCTTCCCCAGCAGGGGATCCCGTGGAGGGTATTGGCCTGTTCTCCTCTCTGCCTCCAGCACTCACCTGAGGGCCCCAGGGATCAGGAACTCTGTCTTCCTCATCAAGTACCCCAGGACAAGGCTCAGACCATTCCATCCTCGTGTGTCTTGCCTTATTGTTGCAAGATGGTTGCTGCAGCTCCAAGCATCGCATCCTCACCCAGCCATGTCCAAAGCAGGAAGGGAGGAAAAAGACTGCTCTCTGAATGTTTCTCCCTTACAAAGGAAGGAAAATGTCTCCCAAAGCAGACTTCTTACATCTCACTGGCCAGAACGAACCCTAAATGTGGAAAAGATGGATGGGTGGAGGGAGGGATGAGGGAGGGGAGGAGGGAGGAAGAGATGGAAGGATAAGAGGGTGGGCAGATGGATGGATGGATGGATGGGTTTTTTCCTTAATATTTCCCCATGGCTCAGTCTGGGGAATGACTCTAAGCTCTGCGTTCTGTGCCCCTTTTCTTCTCAGATCATTCAAGGGCTTCCCACGGCCCTTGAGATTAGACCCAAGCAATTAAAATGACTCACGCTGCCCCTCGTGATCCACCTGCTCCTTTCCCACATGTGCACCCCCCTCTGTGTCCCGTCACCCTGAGGACGGGTCCTCCCCCCTCCAGCCCAGCCTCCCTCTCCCCCGGCCCCGCCGGTCCCCCTTTCTTGCCCCTGTCCCTGGGACAAAGAGAAAGGCCCCCACATGCTCGGTCCTCATTGACCACCTCTTCCTCACCCCTCAGCGTTCGGCTGCAGCCTCGTCCTCCCTAGGAACCCCTCTTCAGGAACCCCCCACTACAGCATCCTCCCCCAGATTAGGATTGCGGGCAGCGGTCGTAACTTGGCTTGTCCCTGAGTCCCAGCACTGGGGTCATCTACACTGGGTGCCCCCCGATGTGCCCACTGGTTCTGAGGCAAGAGCCTCAGCCGCCGGAGACGGTCCCAGAGCCTTGGGAAAGAGCTGCACTCGCTGTGAGCAATGCGACGTCCAGACCTGCTCTGCAGGGTGCACTCCAGGCTGCATTTTTTTTTTTTAAGAAGATGTGGCCAGATGGTGGGAATTTCACTTTTCTTTGTATTTGGAGGAATGTTGCAGGGACCCCGTCGGGCTGGGCTGGACAGAGCCTTTCAGAGACCAGGGCTTTGGGTTTTGTTTTGTGGTGCTGTCGTTTTTCTCATTTGGGAGCACGAGTAACCTGGGCGTGGGGGATCCTGATCCTCTGTTGTTCTTTTTTTCCTGGAATGTGAGTTAAATTCCACGGGCACATGCTACAGGCTCTTTCCACCTGAGGCTGCCGAGAATCTTTCTCCGTGGCTCTCAGGTCCGTCCCCGCCACCGTTCTCGCTGCATTTCATCCCTCGGCTGGGGCCTTCCACGGCTGCGGGGAGCGTGTCGCTGCGGGGCCCTTCCCAGCACGGGCGGTGGGGCCCAGTAAGTCACCGTCATGCTTTCCAGCCTGGCCGTTTGCGCTCCTGCTGCCTCCTGGGCCTCCTGTCTGTGCTGCACCTTTGAAGCAGCTTTCAGATGACACTTAAGTCGCACCTCTCCTGCGTTCTGATCCCCACCAGCACCCTTTGAGTGGTGACATGTTGGCTTCCCCAGGTGACATCTGTGACTGCAGATGGATGGCACGGAGGCAGGGCCTCTCCACGGCTGCCGGGCGATCTCCTTACGTGCCTCCTGTCATTGCGTCCTCTGGACTCGGGGGCCCAAAATGCTCCTCTAGCTGCTGGCTGCTGTCAGATGGTTTTTAAAACCTCCAGATTCAAAACCTGCAGGCGGCTTCCCTGGGAACATGATTTTAAAGTATTTTTCCTCTTTAATCTCAAGTAGCTCAAGGAGGTAGTTTAACAAAGCTGTGGCCCTGCTCTGTGGGCTGAGGCCGGAAGCAATGGCCAAAAGGCAGTGGTAGAAAGGGGATCCCGGGCCTCCCCTGGAATTTGCTGGATGCTACCTGAGGACAAAGCAGACGGGGCAGAACTGGGCTGGCTGTAGCCGCGGTTCGGTCAGCAGGGCCAGGCCCCTGCAGATGCCACCCCACCTGGTTCTCGCCCTGAGAAGGCAGATGGGATGTCCCCACTTTACGGCTGAGGACGTTGAGGCTCAAAGGAAAAGTCGCCGTGTCCAGGCAGTGCTGTCCTTTGATGCTTCCATCCCCGTAATCCGTGCCTGTCTCCAACCTCACCCAATGCGTTCTGCTACCGATAACCCGAGGAGAAGGGGGTGGAAGGGGACAGGGACATAGGGAGGGGCTAGGCCCTGGAGAGTTGCAGGTTGGACTCAATGCTAAGGGCAGTGGAAACCTGTCGCCCCAGCTGCCATGTGTGGCGGGGGTTAGAGGAGAGCATGAGGCCAGGAGGAGAGCAGCTGGCCCAGTTGTCTCGGAGGAGATGGTGGCGGCTTGGCCTGGGAGCTGGGAGCAGGGATGGCGCTGAGCGGAGGCCCGTGGGAGGGTGAGTTGTGCATGCTCAGTGCTGGCCCAGACGTGGGGACTGAAAGCAGAAAAGAACCCAAATGGGCTTGGGCAGCCGGGCCAGGGTGGCAGCTTTGCAGAGTCACAGAGGAACAAACCTGAGCAGGCTGGGGGCAGAGAAGAGGGCGGTGGGCCTGGGGAGTCCTTATGCTGTTCTGCCTCAAGAGGCTGCTCAGACAGACAACTTCCAAATGTGCCTCCTCATGTGGGGGTTGCAGGTCCCTGTGAGTGCTGCCCCGAGCCCTTTCTGCACTGCCTCACTTCCTCCTGGTGGCAGCCGTGGGGAAGGGGTCTCTGTGACTCGCCCCCTTTTGCAGATGGAAGGGGAAGCCCAGAGAAGCCATGTAACAGGTCCGAGGCCACACAGCAGGCGTGTGGCAGTGGGGCTCTTGAATCCAGACCACCCAAGGCCGGACCTGTGATTGGAAGACTGGAAACTGCAGGCTGGAAAGAAACTGGGAGGAAAGTACCAGAACAGGGTCTTTCTATAAAACACCCCCACATACACCTTTTCACCAAAAAGCCCATTTCTGATGTTCCACTGAAGCCCATTATTGGGTATGAAACTCTCTCTTGGCATTATTTATTCTTATTAAAAATAATAAGAAAAAAATGTTAAAGCCCCTCTACCCTGATCTGGGTGATACAGCTCAATTCCTCAAGAAAGGCAGAGAGATGATTTTACCTCTAATTTTGCTGTTTTTAAGACCATAGAGTTTTGTTTTATTTGGCCCTTTCTAGCCAAGCCTTTTTATAAGAGAGTTTACTCCATCAGAGTTCAGTTTATTTTGTTACATAAAAATCCCCAAAGCCCGACCTTGTGAAAACGCTGCATTGTGCCCAATGCCAGGAGAGCCGACGGAATCAGAGTTTGCCGTACAAAGGGCGAGTGTGTGTGTGAGTGTGCAAGTGTCTGTGTGCGAGTGTCTGTGTGTGCACGCGAGTGTGTGTGTGAGTGTGCGAGTGTTGTGTGTGCGAGTGTGAGTGTGTGAGTGCGAGTGTGTGTGTGAGTTGTGAGAATGGGTGCTTACGAGTGTGTGTGTGAGTGTGTGTGTGAGTGTGTGAGTGCAAGTGTGTGAGAATGTGTTTATGAGTGTGTGTGAGTGTGAGTGTGTGAGAATGGGTGTGAGTGTGTGAATGTGTGCAAATGTGTGAGAATGTGTGTTTATGAGTATTAGTGTGTGTGTGAGTGTTTGTGAGTGTGTGAGCGTGTGTGTGTACATCTTGCACGTCAAGGTCTAGAAAGCTGTGACCCAGAAGGGCGGGAGCCGGTGAAGCAGCGCGGTCTTCGATGCGGGTGAGAAAAGCCCGGACCCTCTTTGCCATCTCCGAGTCCGGGGTGTGCCGTGAAAAGCCACGAAGGCCGACTGTGAGTCTGCCCGTGGCGCTGGGGGTAGGCCCATGCCCGAAACGTCCCTGGCTGCCCACCCACCCTCCTCCGAGGCCATGTAGGGTTATCCCTCTGATGCTGAGATTTCAAGCTGGCTGAGGAGGGGACATTCTCACATTTCCAAAATACTGAATTTGTTTTTCAATCCTAAGTGCTGGAGACATAACATCAAATATAACAAACACACTGGGGTGGGGGGATGACCACAACAGGGTGATAAGTCAGTGACAGAGACAGGTGGCGAGTCCTGAGGGGTCACAGGACAGGGCCTTGAACCACAACTTGAGCGATCTGGGAGAGCTTCCTGGAGGAAGGGACAGCAAAGCTAAGATCTAAAGCTGGTTTCCACACTTTCTTGATCACAAGATAAATACTTTTACCCCCACACAATGTGTGGTTATTTACTATAAATTATATACAGGTACTCTAGGTATATTATGTATTTTACAAAACAAAGAATATAAATGGATGGGCTCAATATAAAAAAGCAGCAATTAAATACAATTTTAGTTTATTTTAAGTATTAACTCTAAATGTTTTCAGGACCCACATGATTGACAATACATTATTAATTTGGGGGATCTCTTTTAGACTTTCGACTGGTGGGGGTGGGGGCTCTGGCTCCCTGCTGGCCTCGAGGGCTGGGGTCCCCGGGCCTGGGCTGAAGCCCAGCTCTGCCCTTTGCTGTCTGCTTGGCCTTGAGCGAGATGCACAAGCTGCCTGCATCTGCGGCTGCTCACCTGTGACATGGGGCCACAAGAGTTACCTCTCCGGGGGCTCTGAGGGCTCAGTGGGGTCGTGCGTGCAGGCTGAGCACAGGCCTGACATTTGTCCCTTCCATCTGTCCTTCCACGAGCATTCCTGGAACCCAGGTCATAGCTCCCTGCAAAGGGGGCCGAGTCGCCCCATGATTTCCCGGAGCAACCGGGCCAGCCAGGGAGGCCGGAAAACCACAGGGCTCAGGCAGCGTGAGAAAGTCCCAGGATAAGTGAGGCGTGGCGGTGACCAGGGGAGCCGGGGACAGAGTGAGGGAGGATGGCGAGAAGTGTCCTGGCGGAGGGCCTGAAGGGGAAGGGACAGCTGCTGAAACAAGTAGCAGCGTGCACCCCTCCTCTGCTCCAACCCCTGCGTAGCTCCCATCTCACTCTGGCCCCCCAGGCCGACATGGCCTGGCCACCCTCTTCCCCAGACAGCTATGCATCCAGCCTCTCTACCTGCTTTTGGTCTTGACTCAAATGTGCCCTTCTCAAGCTGCTGTCTTCAGTAAGGGTCTCCCCTGCAGCACCCCCATCCTCAAATCCTTTCCCCTGGAGCATGAGGCACCATCCAGCATGCTAGTTCTGCTCCTTTGTTCGGTTTGGTATCCCCACTTCCAGTGGGTACGTTCCACATAGACGGGGATCCTGCGTGTGTTTTGTTTTGTGCTGTCCCCAGAAGCTTCAGTGGTGACTGGTACATAGGAGGTGCTCACTGAATACTTGCTGAATGAGTGGATGCATGAATTCTAGGTAGAAAGGATAGTACAGAAAGCCACAGAAATGGGAAGCTGTTCAATGGGTTTAGGGACTCCTGGGGAGTTCCTTGGGTGGAGATGAGTGCTCAGGGGTGCCCTGTACAGTTGCTCAGGCTGCATGCTGCACAAGGATGCCAAGGTCAACAGGCCAGTGGGGTCTGAGCTCCAGCCTTCCATGCTCATCAGGGTGTGGACCCCCAAGGCTGCCCAGAAGGTGCCTTTCCTCACCTGCAGGTGGGCATTAGAGGAGGGGAGGCCAAACAAGCGAGAGACATGGATCAGAAAGAGCTCTGTCCCGGCCATGAAGGGGAGCCTGCAGCAGATCCTCAAGATGCCCCATGCGGCATCCCCCCGCCCCACCCAGCTCCAGCGATGTCACGGTGGGGTGCCCCCGGCATACGCCAACAACCCATATCTTGCCGGGGGCATCCCACATAGCTCACGGGGCTCCAGGCTCGAGCCCCAGGTGGCTGCAGCAGCAAATGCACATCCCGCGCCCTTTGCTGACTTTTCTCCGTCCTGGCCTGAATCCCTCACTTCCTGCTTCCTGCCACCTCCCTCCAAATAAAGTGCCCACGCCAAGCACTCGACTCGCGCTCTGCTTCGGGGATGGAGCCATTCAAGGTTACTTCAGACGGCTGACAACCCCACATGCTAACTAGAAAGACCACCGTCGATGCAGGGTGGGAGGTGAATTGGGGCATGGGGATCAGTTTGGAGGCTCCCGTGATGCTGGAGGCCTGAGCTCGGGCATGGTGGGGTGGGGTGGGGGGGGCGAGCAGAGAGGACGCATGGAAACTCGGTGGCTGAAGAATTTGGGTGACGACTCCAGGGAGGTGGGGAGTCAAATGGCGGCCAGCCAGCCAACAAGGACAAGAAACAGGAAACACGGGGGCAGATTTGGGGAGAAGGAGCAGAAGTGGTCCGTGAGGTTTGTTCAGGGGTAGGAGGCACTCACCCAATGGGTTCCAGCCCCTTCGCTTCCTCTCGGCCTGGAGATGTCGTCTCGTGTTTGTCTCCCCCGCTGCGTTTGAAGTACACCTGCTGAGCCCCTAGAATGATGGATCACGGGGACAGCACTTTGTAGGAATCAGGGCCACTGAGGAGAGTGGGAGAAAGGGACGACTTACAGAGACAAGCGTGGGATAAAGAGAAGCCAGCCCGGAGAAGCACCCAGCGGGGGCCACTGTCGGTGGGACAGGGCAGGGCGCTGCAGCTACAGGCCAGAGCTGACCACAAGGAGCCCTGAGCCAGGGGCACAGCCAGACTGAGTGGCATCACGGGGAGGGGCCCTGGGGAGTAGACATTCCACCTGTCCCGGCCCTCGCCAAGGCCCCTCGCCGGTTGGGTGAATCAACTGCAAACTGCAAGGCAGGAGAGCCCTTGGGAGCACCCTGGAGGGCAGCCTCTCGGGGCGCAGAGCAGTGGACGTGCAAGGGCACAGGCAGTACCTCCTTGGCAGGGGACCCAGCAACCTTGGAAAACCACTCACCAAACCCCTTGGGTGGCTGCTCCCGGGGTCTCGAGTGTCACGTACCCTCCTCGCCGGGACCTGCCAGGGCCTTGTGGGCTCTGGCCCTGCCCACCTGCCCTGCCCACCTGCCCAGCTCTCTGGGCTTCTCCCTTGGGATCTTCCCGGCTGTTTCCCGGTGTGGACGCCAAGCGGTGCTTCCTCCGTCAGTGGGGTGCAGCCATCTTTTCCAGGCAAAGACGGCTCTGAATGACAACACACAGCACAGGCTACGGCAGGACACAGGCACAGCACTCCCTAATGACGGGGTGGGATTCTAAACTGTCCCCCTTTCTTCGGAGCAATTTGGCAATACACGATTTTAAAATGTGCAGACCCTCCTTTGGCAACACTTGTAGGAATTTGTCCAAGGAAATATTCAAGCTAGAATGAAAAGGTGTGTGTGCTAGGAAGTCTGCTAAATGCTGTCAATAAGAGCAAATTAAATCAAATAAAGAATAAGCCACATGTCCATATGTCCATCCGTAGACACATGTCCTTCCATATGGAGAAATAGCATGCAGTTAGCCCTGGGTGGACAGACAAGGAAAAATGAGCACGTTATAATGGATTGTCACAAAAGCACACAACAAAACGGTGTGATTCCATCTTCCATATATGCACATAGACATATACATAGACATGTATATCTTTTTTACAAATATGTGTATATAATATTCAAACTATAACCACAGTGTCAGCTGATGGATCTCCTTCCACCCCTTTCCATCCAGGCCTGGCCTGAGCTGGAAAACTCTGCCAACAGGAACCAAGAGGAATCCTTGTTTAGTGACGTGGTCAGTGTGGTTTTTCAATAACGCATTCATTCTGCACGCTCAAATTCAGCCAGGAAAGGAAGGCGGTGGGGGAGAAAAAGAAAACGTGGCATATTTGTGTGTGTGCTGAGGGTTCTGAACTCAACAAAGCAGGTGTGTGGTGCGGGCTGCCTGGAGAACGCAGGAGCCAAAGAAGCAGTTGGAGCACTCGTTAAAATGTGCCAAATATTTGCAGCCTGGTAAGATCCAGCTGCAGAAATCCAGAGGTCAAAGTGCTTAAGGATGCATAAAACTTGGATTTTTCCATAATTATTTAAATATGTGTTAATGAGTGCTGCAGCACAGTCCGACCAGGTCCATCAAAGGATTAAAATTAGAGGGAAATTGGAAAGGAGTAGCTTGGGTCAGTAGGGAAACGCTCATTCGGGGGTCAAAATTCCCCCAATTTCTCTTTTGGCTCCAGTCCTCCTGTTCAGAGAGAGTCAGCAAATCTCACTAGAGCATCCTTTCCTCAAAGGGAAACGATCGAGGGAGTGGAATGAGATTGACTGATGCCCCCTGCTCTAGAAGTCTCTCATTCGTCAAAACCTGCCAATCTCCTATACGGACTGAAAATAGAAAATAAGAAAAGGAGGCTGCAAAAGAATTCTGGAGCTTTCTGTGCTTGGTTAGACCTATAAAAGGAGAAAAGGAGCTGTTGTTTCAACCAAAGGAATGAATACAAATGGGCCACTCAGAAAACTCACAGAAAATCTGATGCGAAGTGTCAAATATTTATGCCGTTATCCCCCGTGGTCCTCCTGTCACAGCTGCCTGGAAACCCATCAGAGTATCGGCTCTGTCTGGAACCTGTCGGTGAGGAGGGAGGCATTTACGCCACTCGCTAGGCAAGGAGGATATACAGGAATGGCATCACCATCATTTATTCCCTAAGCAAGGAAAGAAAAAAAAAGAAGGCAGCCAGTCCCAGTTCTGGACTTTGCTGTATGCCATGCCCACTACTGAAAGTGTGACTTCCAAAATAAAGAAGGTAGTGATTTCAGGGTGTATTTTCTCCTACGTTTTTGAGGATGTTTTGGGCCTTTCATCTCCTCTGAAAGTGTGTCACCTAATTATGGCTCTTTCATCCCAGTATCCTCTAAGAACACGCCAGTCTTCTCTACGGCAATTGATTATGACTGAGGGGTTTCCACACTCCGCCCGATGCAGAGAGCCTGAGTATTTGTGAATATCTGAATAAACTCCTTTAATCCAAAAACAAACACCTCCTGAAAGAAACGTCCTGAAAAGGCCTTTCATAGAGTGTTTTCAAACTCGCTGGTTCATGGTTTCTTTGGATTTCACCCTGTTTCCTGTACTAATAGTCCCTGAATGCATTCCCAATTGCGGCTTACTGGTCTACCGAGGTCCCCAGCATGAAAAGGGAAGAAGGAAAAAAGTGACACAGGGGACGTTTATAGGAGCTGCCAAGACTGGATAGGTTGACACTGAAAGGAAATATGTGTGGGTGTGAGTGTTATGTTCTTTCTACGGTTTTTTTTAAAGGAACAATTCTCTAGGTAATGCTTTAAAAATCAAGTTCCCAGTCACACGTAGTGCTCGTGGGGAGTGTGGCTTCTGCAGGATGAAAGCAGATTGCCTGAATTAGCGTGGAAAGTTCATACATGCGAGGCCTAACCACACTATTCGGAAGAAACAGATCTGCTAGAAGATCGAAAACTTGAAAAGAAGAAGTCTCTATCATTGAAATTATAGGGGTTCCATGTATTAAAACTCCTGAGTCAATTCTGTACTCTTATAATGGAGCCGCTATAATCTCAGTAATAGAGATTTATTTTTTCAGAAGCCACACATGGCATACACTATTGATCTTAGTAGTCACAAGGGCACCAGATTCCAGGGGAGGGGGCAGAGACCCAACCTCTCCAGGGAGGACCGTGGAAAGGCAAACGAACAGCAAAGTGCTTGCTGCTTTCTTTGCAAATCCTAATCTGTCTCAGGGCTCAAGAAATACAGTTTGAAAACAACTATATTAGAGAATCTCTAGTATTCCTTCCTGTTAAAAAAGGGGGAGAAAAGACCATATTTATTTGTTCAGTCTTCTCTTTTTTTCAAAGCTTTATTGAGGTATAATTGGCATAAAATAAACTGCAGCCGTTTGAAGTACATAATTTGAGAGGTTTGGACATAGGTATATGCCTAAGAATCCATCACCACAATCAAGAATGAATATACGCAACACCCCAAAAAGCTTCCTTGTGCCCCTTTCCAATCCCTCCCTCCTGCCCCCACCCCCCACTGCTGGTTTGGAGGGATTACCAATAAAGTTGCTATAAACATTTGTGTGCAGGGTTTTTGTTTTTCTTCTTCTGTATGTGAACATGTCTTTGTTTCTCTGGGGTAAACGCCTGAGTGCGAGCGCTGGGTCACGTGGCACAGCGTCCGGGCCGTCGGGCGTTCCCACCAGCTGTGTGCACATGATGCTCTCACCAGCACCGGTGTCGCTGTGTCGTGTTTCAGCCGCTCTAACAGATGCGTTGTGGTTCCTCCTCTCAATGTGCACATCTCTAAGGGTTAACGATGTTGAAAGACTCCTCATGTGCTCATGTGAAATCAGTAGATCCTCACGGTGACACGTTTCTCCATGTCTTTGGTCTTTCTTCTAAGTGCATTTTTTTTAATGTTGAGTTTTGAGCATTTTAATAGACTTTCAATATTAGTCCTTTCTCAGACATGTGGCTGGCAAATATTTTTGCATTCTCTTAACGGGTCTTTCAAAAGAAAATATTTTAATCTTGATGATGTCCATTTTAGAACTTTTCTCTTTTTGTGTTGTGCTTTGGCATGGAGTCTAAGAACTCTTTGCCAAGCCCAAGACTCTGAAGATTTTCTCCTATGTTTCTTTCTACAAGTGTCAGTTTTACACTTTGCATTTAAGTCTGTAATCCAGTTCTGGTTAATTTTTGTATAAAGTATGACATTTAGGTTAAGGCTTATTTTTTTTACCAGTGTATGTCCAGTTGTTCCAGTACCCTTTGCTGAAAAGCTAACTTTCCTCCACTGAATGGCTTTTGCACCTTGGTAGAAAATCCATGGGCTCATTTGTGTGGGTTGTTTCTCTACTCTGTTCGCTGGATCATATATCTATCCCTCTATGACTTGATTACTGTAGCTGTCTTGAAATTGGGTAGATTTTATTATGACTTTTCAAAATTGTTTTAGCTATGCTACTTCCTTTCGCCTGTCATGTAAATTTTACAAATAATCTTGTCTAGATCTATAAATAAGTCTTGCCATGAATTTGATAGGAATGTGTTAAACCTGTACATCAATTTGAGGAGAACGGACATCTTTACTATGTCAAATCTTTCAACCCATGAGTGCAGTGTGTCTCTCCTTTTATTAAGATTTTATTTGATTTATTTCATCAGCATTATGTAGTGTTCAGCATACAAATTCTGTACATGTTTTGTTAAACTTATATGTAAGTATTTAATTTAATGATAAGCTAATGTATCTTTTTGAAAAATTTTAAATGGTAGTGTATTTTTAATTCCAGTGTCCATGGGTTCATTGCCAGTATATAGAAGCACAGTTGATTTTTTCTATCTGTCTTGTATCCTGTGGCCTTGATAAACTCACTTATTAGTTCTAGAAGGCTTTTTTTGTAGATCACTTCATTTTTCTTCATAGACTGTCATTTGCAAATAGGCACAGTTTTATTTCTCCCATTATGGTCTTCATGCCTTTTATTTCCTTTTCTTGCTTATTACATTGGCTAGAACTTCCAGCATTTTGTTGAATAAGTGTGGTGAGAGTAGATATCCTTACCTTATTCTCAGTCTTATGGGGAAAGTATTCAGTCTGTCCTCATTAAGTATAATGTTAACTCTAGCTTTTTTGTAGGTGTGTTTTATCAAGCTGAGGAAGTTCCCTTTCTTTCCTATTATTCTGGAGGTTTTAAATTTTTTGTCATGAATAGGTGTGAATTCTGGCAAATGCTTTTTCTGCACTGACTGCCATGAAAATGTGATATTTCTCCTTTAGCCTATTAATATAGTTGATTACATTGATTGATTCTTCAAATATTGAACCATATTTCCAACCCTGGAATTAATCCCACTCAGTCATGGTATGTGTATATATGAATTCTATTTGCTGATAAGTTTTTGAGAATTTTTGTCTCTATGTTCATGGGGGATTTTAATTATAGTTAGACCATTTACATTTAATGTAACTCCTCAAGCCTGCCATTATAGAAAGAAAGCAAACATAGACAATGTGGAAATGAATGAACATGGCTATATTCTAACAAAACTTTATTTAATAAAAAATATATGACAGGTCAGATTTGGCCTGCAAGCTGTCATTTGCCAGCCCCTGCTTTACTGCACTAGGTAGAACCTCCACTACAGTGTTGAATTGGAGTGGTAAGAGTAGATTTTTTTTCTTCTTCCTGATCTTGGGGGGAAACATTCATCTTTTGCCATCAAGTATGATGTTAGCCATCGGTTTTCATAGATGTTCTTTATCAGGTTAAGAGTGTTTCCTTCTATTCCTAGTTTTCTGGGAGTTTTGTTTTTAATCAGAAAAGGGTGTTATATTTTGTCAAACGCTTTTTTCTGTCTCTATTGAGATGACCATATGATTTTCTTTTTTAGTTTATTAATATAATGGATTATATTGATTGGTTTTCTAATATTAAATCAATCTTGAATTCCTGGAACAAACTTCACTTGGTAATGATGTATTGTCCTTTTTATATATTGCATTTGATTTCCTACAATTTTGTTTAGAATTTTTGCTTCTGTGTTCATGAGAGATATTGGTCCATAGTTCTCTTTTCTTGTCATTTTTTTTTTGTCTGACTTTGGTATCAGGGTAATGCTGGTCTCGTTGAATGTGTTGGGAAATGCTCCCCTCTTCCAATTTTCTAGGAAAGTTTGTGCAGAATTGGAGTAATTATTCTCCTTAAATGTTTGGAGACTTTGCCAGTGAAGAAATAAGGGCCTGCGGTTTTCTTTGTGGGAAGTTTTTTAACAACAAATACAATTTCCTTAATAGATAGGACTGTTCAGTTTGTCTATTGCTTCTTGAGTTCTCTTGGGTAGCTTGAGTCTTTCAAGCAATTTGTCTGTTTTGCTAAGTTATCTGTTGGACCTGCAGTGATGCTGGCATTATCGTTCCTGATATTGGTGATTTGTGTCTTTTCTCCCTTTTCCTGATCAACCTGGGCAGAGAGTTATAAATTGTATTGATTTCCTCAAAGAACTATTGTTTTCCTATCTGGATTCCCCCCTTCAAAAAGACAGCGCACCTCTTTCTGCTTTCAGTGTGTAAGGAATCCCTAAGAGCACTGTCTACCTTGCCCCTCATCTGTGGCTGAGCTGCAGGACAAATTCACCTACCAGCTTCCAAGTTTACCAATCCCACACCCAGTACCACCAACTTTTGTCTCACAAATAATTTGTTCAAAGGCACAGCATCCCACTCAGATACTGCAGTGAAAGCCGACGTGTAGATTTGGAAATATTTTGCCCCCCCCCCACACACACACAAAAGCTTTAGTGACAGGGATATAATAACCAAGTGTGCTGGTTTGAATCTCTATGTCCCCCACAAAAGCCATGTTCTTTATCGCAATTTTGTTGGGGGCAGACTTATTGGTTTTGATTAGGGTGGAACATTTTGATTGAATGTTTCCATGGAGATGCGACCCACTCAGCTGTGGGTGAGAACCCTGACTGAATTATTTCCACGGAGATTTGGACTCCACCCTTACAGGGTGGATATGATCACTTCACTGGACTACTTAAGAGAGCTCAAGAGCCAACACATGCTGATGCTTGGAGATGCTGGGAGATGCTGAGAGATGCAGGCAGAAGGACATCTGGAGATGCTAAGCCAAGAGATGAAGCCCAGAGTTTGCCCCAGAGAAGCTAAGTGAGAACACTCAGATGCTTATGGAGATACGCCCTGGGAGAAAGAAGCAATGATGCAGAGGAGCTGAGAGAGACAAGCCCAGAGACATTCTGGAGAAAGCCATTTTGAAACACAACATAGGAGGAAAGGAGCAGCAGATGCCGGCCACGTGCCTTCCCAGGTGACAGTAGTGTTCTGGATGCCATTAGCCTTCCTTCAGTGAAGGTATTGTATCCTCTTGTTGTTACCTTAGTTTGGGCATTTTTATGACCTTAGAACTGTACGTTTATAACCCAATAAATCCCCTCTATAAAAGCCAACCATTTCTGGTATTTTGCATAATGGAAGCATTAGCAAACCAGAACACCAAGGTTACTCGTTTAGCGAAGGGATATTCATAACCCGGCACTGCCTTTTGCTACAGGTAACCTTGTGTAAATGACTAACTACCTTTGAACCTCGGTTGCCCTCTCTCTAAAATAGAAATACTAATAGGATTGTTTGAGGACCCCATGAGATAAGGCATGCCATGGGCTTAGCAATGAGTCCGGCATATGGTAACTGTTCCACTGGCGATCACTGTTAAAATATGACAGCAAGGGTTATAGCCTGGGACTCGGTTCCCTTCACTACTGGAAAGATGGATTTATGATCTTCCTTTTCTTGTGTTGATTTTGGAACCAAAGTTTATTGGTTATAAATGTGAAAAATATAAAGCCGTGGTAGAAATTCACAGACTGTGCATTTCATCCCATGACGGTCAAGCCCACGGTCACCCCTGGCCAAGCTCTCAAGTTTATATTTCCAACAACCAAAATACACCTTAGTTATAACAACTATTGCTTCAGGAAGTTTGACAACTCTGTGGCCGTGTCTCAGGAAGAACATGGATCCTGGGCGTCTGCCCAGACCATCGTTTCCCGGGAATGCAGTCATGGGCACCCGGCTGGAGGGGACTCAAAGGAGAGCCAGGGAGTCATGGTGGGGAGAGGCGGTCCCCAAATCCAAACCAGCTGGCCCCCTCCCTGGGCAAGAACGTCTTCACCAACAGCCTTCTCTGTAAATCCCTGCTGGGAGACTTGGGGAGTGGGGAAGAGAAGGGGATCTGGATGGGGCTGGGATGGAGAGTTAAGTTGACTACCTCTGGCTGCCTGAGGACGCATCGGCACATTCTTTGACATCGAAGGTGGAGTCTAAACCCCACCCCACTGGCACATGGGTGAGCCCCAGGGCTGCACTTGAATAGAATGAGGCAGGTTTCGAGGGTGGGTCAGGAACGGCCAAGCACCTCCCGTCCATCCCTGTTGGGACACTGCTCCAGGAGCCTTCAGGCCCCATTGAAGATGTCCAGTCACCCTATGGCCAGCATGTGGACATTCCACCCAAAGAGAAGGAGAGAGAGATGCCGAAGCAGTGTTTGAGCCTTCCCAGCCCGGGCACCCAATAGGTGAATGAAGAAAGTTTCCAGGTGATGCAGCCCCACCCGACTGCCACCAGAGGAGAGCCTGAGTGAGAACTGTGGCTGAGCCCAGGGATCCCCAGACTTGTGGGCAAAATAAATGACGGAGGTTGCACTGTCGCACTACTTGGGGGATGTTTGTTACACAGCAAGAGACAATTGCAGCACAGCCCCTGGCCTTGAGAGCGCGCCTCGGTGACCGACTGCCCGCACGCCCTCCCTCCCACTCTCTGACCTCCAGCCGCAGCCACTGCTCCACCGATTCCTGGATGTGCGAGCAGACGGTGGCCTTGAGACCTCCAGACGCTCTGTCCCCCCTGCCTGGAGAACTCTCCCAGGCAGCCACCCCCACTCCACCCACAGCTCTGCTCACTCCCACCCCAACATCAAGGCTGTGCCTGAGCCCCCAACCATCCCCACCCACCCCTCCCCCCGTCTAGCCCTTCGCTGGCTTTGTTTTGCTCCATGTTGCTCATCACTACCTGGAGCGACTTCCCTCCCTCCTCCCCCCTTGTTTCCTCCCTCTCTTCCTCCCTCCTTCCTTCCCTCCCTTCCCTCTCCCTCTGCTTGCTTCATCCTCTGCTTGTCCATTGCCTGTTTCTCTCCCCCACACCCTGGAATATAACTTCCTTGAGGGCAGGGCCTTGGTTTTGTCACCGCTGTGCCCTCGGGGCCTGGATCGGGGCCTGGCACGTGGCAAGCACTCGGTGCATGTTTGTTGAAGTGCCGGATGTTACCTATTCCCCATGAGGTGAGCTGCAGCAGAAGAGACAGGGGGTGACACACACGTACCCGTGCCGGGCCCAACTTGGGGCCAATGGGTGTGGCTTCTCCCCTTCAGTGAGGACACCTCCACCAGGTGAGCGCGGGTGCTGGGAAGCAGCTCACCTGGCTCTCCCCACAGCCAGGATCCCACCAGGTGCCCGAGGAAAGAAAGGTGGAACAGCCATCGGCCCCCAAGGTGACCTTTGTCTAGGGGCATTTGGTGCAAGCGACAGGTAAACTCTTCAGGTTGGTTTGGATCCCAGCCCCTCTGATCCTCACTTTTCTCATCTGAATAATGGGCCACCCCAGGGCATTGACATGGGCCTTAAATGAGGTCACACACACAAGGCTCTTAGCATGCACCTGGCCGCGTATAGGGCCTCAGTAACCGGTCACCAGTATTGCTTCTCCCAGATGGTCAGCGGCGGCCACTTCCACCCCCCAGCCCTATGGCAAAGCCACCCACCAGGGACGTGGAAGGTGACAGGCATTTGCTAGAGGCAGCGGGCAGGATTGCTCTCCCTTATCGCAGGCCCAGCAAGGCTGAGCCTCGGCTCGCTGGCAGAGCAATGGCGTCTGTCAGTCCCCTCCACCCTCCAGGCGAGGGGGGGGACTTGCTTCCGCCCCCTTTCTTCCCACTCCTGGGTTTGTCTGGGGCTGGGAGCGCCAACCCAGACGACGTGATCTGCTGCGTTCCCAGCATGTCAGCCAAGGGTGAGCTCCCCCCACGCACTTGGAAGAGGGAGTCTTGGAACGCACCTCGTGGCATTCTCGGAGAGTGATGGCGGCCTGCTGTGAGGCAGTGACCCTCTCGCTGGCCTTGCCGCCCTGTTTCCAATCCCGGGCCCTGGAAGTTCTCATGAGAGCGGCCTGCCCGCTGCCCGGTGACTCTGCTGTGGCCATGAACCGAGCGGCCTCCCACATCCCTGTTGCACCCAGCTCTGGGCGCCAGCACCCAGCCGGGGAAGGGGCCTCCAAGCCAGCCTGGATTAGAGGTTTGGGGTTTGGAACGTCCACTTTCGGATAAAATCAGAATGAGAAAAAAAAGAGGGAGACAATTTCAGTGACACAGTCTGCAAAACAAAACAGCCCTTCAGACCCTGAGCTCCTTCTGTGAAATGACATCAGCGTCCACCACAAAGCCAGCCTGGCCCCTGTCTCAGGCCCTGCGGACGTGTCACTTCCCTTCCCAAGCGGGGACGCCCGGGCCGAGTCCTGCCGCCTGCGAGCCCCTCGCTCGGGGGAGACGGCCGCAGCTTCCTGCCCCTGCTCCAGAGGGCACCAATGCCAGAGTGTGGGCTGCAACGGACGAGGAGCAAGGCCAGGAAATAAATGGCTTTCTGGCAGTGGGTTTCTTGGCATGTCATGCTCCATTCCCAGGGCAACATTCACGCGGCCCTGCACGTCCTAAGGTTCCAGGAACCAAGCTGCCCAGGACCCGCTGGCCCTGCCGTCCCCACACCGGCCACTCGGCTGTGTCCCTCCCACCCTGTCCTGTCTCCTCTCCCCCTTGGCCCAACCCCACACCCCTGCCTAGCAGGGCTGAGGTTTGTAAATTGTGTGGAAACTGGAGGATACTTTGGATATGGGTTTTTGTCTCATTTAAGCAGCAACTAAATCACATTTAGATTTGTTTAGCATCACACAAAAGATAGACATGTAAAAAGACCAGAAAGAAATACAGCAGCATATTACTTCTCAGGTTGACTTTGGGTGATTGATTTTTTTTTTCTTAATTCCTCTACTTCCATAAAAAAAGGATTTTTCTAAATTTTACTTCTGTCATACAACAACATTATTAAAAACCACCAAGTGAACTTAATCTCAAGGCCAAAATGAGCTACTTAAGTGAGTGGAAAGTGAGCCTCCAAGAAAGCCCAGAGCCTCTAGGGACTTCCCTCTTTGAAGAGTCACTTTTCAAAAACTCAGAAATAATCTGCATAGCTGAAACCTCAGGTCCTCTGGGATTGTCACCCCTTCGTTAGCAGAAGTGACTTACCGAGTCTCAGGACATTTTGCCGCTGGACCACACAGAAAGGCCATTTCCCAGGCAGCCACTGAGTGCATCCCCGGCCCGGCCCTGGCCTGAAAAAGCTGCCTGGTGCCGGGCTGGGTTCGGGCGGGGAAGCACAGTCTAGCAAAGAACACGGGGAAGGCGCTTCTCTCATCTGTTCACTCGACATTTACTGGGTCCCTCCTGTGTGCCGGGCTCTGTTTTGGGGCGCTGGGATACAGTGGTGAACAGAAGAGACAAGAACCCCTGCCCTCGTGGAGTTTACATGTGCAGCAAATGTGGAGGGAGGAGGGGAGAGTCAGGGAGGGCTTCAGGGAGGAGGCAACAGTTGAGCCCTGGACGATAAGTAGGAGCTCACCAGGCCGAAGAGGGGAGGGTACGGGCTGTGGGCTGGGGTCTGGGCTCAGAGCCTCCCATGACAGACACTGGCTGTGGCCCATTTGAGCAGAAGGGCGTTTTCTCAAGAGGAGACTGGGGGGCTCGGGGAGTTGCTTTCGGATGCTGGAGACCAGCGCTTGGGAAAGGGGGCAGCAAAGGAGGCCAGTGGGACCCGGTACCACTGCGCAGACCTCAGAGCAGCCCCAGTCTGGGCAAGAACCCCTTGGGCTGGAGACACAGTGCACCCTCAGCCGCTTTCCACCGTCCCCTGCCCCCTCTGCGTGGAGGCGACTGCGACAGGCTGCGCCCCTGGCTTCCTGGCCTCCGGCTGCCTGTTGGCCTGGCCGGGAGGAGAGAGGGCAGGGTCCCCCAGCTCCCTCTCCTGGGTCCCTGGGGCTTGGCTGTTTCCCTCCTGCCAGCGGCCATCTCCGCGCATCTCTGTCCGCTCGGGGAGGCGCACCCCTGCCCCTTGATTACACTCCCTCCTCCTACCTGATCAAGTGCCACCTGTTTCCAGATGGGCCCCTGAGAGACCACGATGCTGCCACCAAACCTCAGATGTCGCAGCCCACCCCGCAGACGCCGGCTCCGGGCTGCCCCACTGCCCCTAATGCCCCTGGGACACTCCCTGCTGCCACCGCCCACCCTGAGGCACCCCCCGCCCCCAGGGGCCTGCCGCTTTCGGTTTGCCTTGGAGTCCTCGTCTGGGTGGTTGCATTTCCTTCCCAGAGCCTCGGCCATGCTTGTCCCTGGCTGCTCGGAAGCTGGAGAAACAGGTTTCTGGCTTTGTCAGCATCTGTCAGGAGAGGACTCAGCTCTTGCGAGGTTTCATACCGTGGCCGTGACCGCAGCCGACCCTCAGTACACCCCACTCCCACCCCCACTCCCACCCCGGTTAGTAAATGGAATCTCTAAGCGTTGTTTGAACATGGTCACTGGGTTTCCCGTTGCAACAAATGACCACAGACTCAGCGGCTTCTACAGACCCGAGTCTGTTATCTTGGTTGTGGAGGTCACAAGCCCAACACCGGTTGGCAGGGCTGCCTTCCTTTCGCAGGCTCTCTGGGAGAATCTTTTGCCTTGCCTGTCCCAGGTTCCAGAGCCACCCACCTTCCTCGGCTGACGGTCCCCTCCCCCAGCAGGGTGGCACCTTCTCCCCTCTCCCACCTCCGCTTCCGTCCCCACAGCTCCTGCTCTGGCTCTGACCCTCTGCCTCCCTCTTATCAGCACCTTGGGATGATCTTGGGCCCCTGGGATACTCCAGGATGACCTCTCCATCCCAAGAGCCGTAACTTACATCTGCAAAGCCTCTTCTGCCACGTAAAGGAATACATGCACAGGTTTCTGGGATTGGCGTGTGGATGCCTTCGGAAGCCATCCTGCCTCCCATAGTCGCCAAGGACGAAGCCCACATTTCCCATCCTCCCTTCCTATTAGATGTGGCCATATAGCTAGGCTCTGGCCAATGGGATGGAAGAAGATTTGATACGTGCAAATTTCAAAGAGATGGGGGTGCCTACCACTTCCCTTTCTCCCTTATTACTGTCTGCAATACAAACGTGATAGTGGGAGCTGGAGCAGCCATCTTATGCTAAGAGATGGAACTCAGTCATTGAGGAGAGCAGAGCAATAAGAAATAAGGGGCCTGACTCTACAACCCCACAGGGCCACGCTTCATTGTCCTACTGTTAAAGCAGAGAGGAATGGGTTTCCACCTTATTTAAGCCAAAAATATATTCTATCTAAGAAGTAGAAGATTTCGCCAACATATGTAGGGGATTCAGACACTGGGTGGCCAGCAAACTGTCTCCTGGGGTGCTGGTATTAGGTGGCAGAGCATCTGAAGGCCAAGCCGGGGTGCTGGCTAAACAGGCCATGGAGATTCATCCAGGCACTGAGCGGGAAATGACACATTTTGATGACATATGGGATCCTGGGCTCAAAGCACATGAAGGCAAAATGGCAAGTGGTATTGCAAGTGTGATTCTAGAATCAGGCTGCCTGGGCTTGTGCCCTAGCTCTCATCGGACAGTGGCCAACTTCTCCACACCTGTTTCCTCCTAGATGCAGTAACAGTAGTATCTGGGTGTACCTCCATTAAAAAAATTATGCATTGTTTATCTGATATTCAACGCTAACTGGGTACCTGGGGTTTTGCTATTTATTTGTTTGTTTGGGGGTATGTGCTGTTTTTCCTGCTAAATCAGGCAACTTTGGCAAGCAGCCACATGGATCAGGCACCTCCAAAAAGAAATGGCTCGCGTTCCCTTCAAGCCAAGGCCAAAGGCCCTGTTTCGATGAAACCCACCGAGTTCAGTGACGGAAAGACATGCCACTGGCTGTGGAAACCACCCCATGGTCCCAAGAGCACACGCTCCCAGGGAGAACCCTGCATTCTGGGCCGGGTATCGGCACACCTCTCTGCTCCGGAGAAGTGGCCAAGGGTTTGGAGTCCCTCGCTGGCCAGGTGAGGCAGCCAGGGAGGAGACAGCAGGGTGAGCAGTGGCCAGGGTGCTCCCCCAGCCCCAGGCAGTACCCCAACAAAGGCCCCGCGGTGGCCCTTGCCAAGAGAGGGTGGAGATTTTTTTTTGTAAAAGGCTCCTCTGGGAGCCAAGGATGCCAGCCCCGGGACTTCTGCCTGGAAGACGGTGACCCACAAGCTTCAATCTGTGGGTCCCGCCTTAGTCCACAAAAGTCTCTAAAAGCTGGGCCATGGCCCGACCTGGGTGAAGGGCGTTTTGAGCCGCCTCGTCTGGGAAAAGCCAAGGAAAGGGCTGATTCATGCCCTTTTGACCACCCTGCTCTCTTTCCATGTTGAACATGTTCTGATTCATATGGACACAGGCATGAGTGAGGCTGGAGGAGGATTTCAGAGCCGCCCCAAAACGTTCCCCCACTTCTGAAACCAGGAGACTCTTCTTAGCCTTGGGGCAGGCCTTGCAGAGAGACAGTTGATGGAAATAGATTCCCTCC
Source organism: Bradypus variegatus (assembly GCA_004027775.1). Lineage (NCBI taxonomy): Eukaryota > Metazoa > Chordata > Mammalia > Pilosa > Bradypodidae > Bradypus > Bradypus variegatus. Next base: position 1,161 of record PVKY010000055.1, on the reverse strand, counting down.
TATTTATCCATCCAACAAATATTCACTGAGCTCCTACTATGTGCCAGATGCTGTTCTAAGTCTTGGGAACAGAGCAGCGACCATCACAAAGGTCTCTGTTCTTACCATCAGAAAGCTTTCCTGAATACCCACTGCATGCCAGAAATGGTGCTTGATGGTCACGAGTCAGACCCAAATGAGACAAGATCCCTGACTTCACTCATTCGTTCATTCATTCATTGCTTCTGAGCATCTACTATATGCTAGACAGTCTGCTAGATGGCTCAGGAAACTGAAAAGTAAGACAGACCTAACAGTTTGGTTAAGGAAAGACGTGTTTAAAAAAAAAAAACAACTAAGCAAAACAACAATCTAGGCACCCCAGGAGAAGGAGAGGGGTTTTAAAGGCTGAATAGGAGTTCACCAGGCAGCAAAGCAGTTCATCTGTGCAAAGGTGCAGAGGCCTGCGGGAGAGTGGAGTGTTTCAGGAACAAGAAACAGCCGATGTGGCTGGAGCACGAGGCGGGTGAGAATCAGGAGGAAGCGGAGAAGCTACGCCAGAATTTGGCTTTAAAGCATCTTATACTCATTCATTTATTTCACAGACATCTGTTGACCGCCTACTATGTACCATGCACAGAGGACACAACATTGGAAAAAACCTGCCTTTAGGGAGTTTATGTTCTAGCAGGGGAGGCAGACAAGAAATGTAAACTTGAAAGCAGACAACATGGATGTTGATAAACCCAGGGGGAAAATAAAGCAGGAAAAAGGAGAAGGTGGTCAGGAAGGACTTTGCAGAGCAGGTGGCACGTGGGCGAATACCTGGAGAATGAAAGGCAGCGAGCTATGTGGCAGTCTGGGGGGAGAGATCCCCCTGGGGGGCAGCAGCAAGTGCAAAAGCCCCGGGAAGGGGGGCAGAGCTGGGGTGGAGGTGGCTGTGACAGAGTGAGGGCGGGAGGGAGCCGAGGGGATGAGCTCGAAGCGGGGCCTGGTCACGGGGGCTCTGTGGCTCTCGGCAAGGACCGCAGTGCAGGGGCTCAGGGAGGGAGGAATCCACTGGGGTTCTGAGCAGAGGGCATGTTACCTGACATAGTTCTGAGGGATGACTCTGGCTGCTGGGTGGAGAACAGTCTGGGAGTGGGGGAGTGGGGGCAAGAGTGGAAGCAGGTAGCACCTGGG